>UYYA01004544.1:49036-92155 GCA_900624975.1 Angiostrongylus costaricensis | reverse complement strand
ACGCGGCCCGATTGATACTACTGCATAGTATGCCTTATCTAATTACTCGCTCTCGAATAGATGTCGAAAGTTGCAAAACGAAGAAGGCAATGCGAGTGAATGGAAATGCCCAAAGTGTCGACCACGGCAAAATCCGAAAGTGAAATCTCTTGTTCCGAATTCAGACTCGTTATCCATTCTGCCACGCGGCCCGATTGATACTAATGCATAGTATGGATACTCTAACTACTCGCTCTCGGTTAGATACTGAATAATCCCAGACGAAGCAGGCTATGCGAAAAGTGGGAATGCCCAAAGTGCCCACCACGGCAGGATTCGATTCTGTGATCTCCTGCTCCGTATTCAAACGCGTTATCCATTGCGCCACGCTTCCCGATTGATACTAATGCATAGTATGGATACTCTAACTACTCGCTCTCGGTTAGATACTGAATAATCCCAGACGAAGCAGGCTATGCGAAAAATGGAAATGCCCAAAGTGCCGACCACGGCAAAATTCGAAAGTGCAATCTCTTGTTCCGCATTCAGACTCGTTATCCATTGTGCCACGCGGCCCGATTGATACTAATGCATAGTATGGATACTCTAACTACTCGCTCTCGGTTAGATACCGAATAATCCCAGACGAAGCAGGCTATGCGAAAAATGGAAATGCCCAAAGTGTCGACCACGGCAAATTTGGAAAGTGCAATCTCTTGTTCCGCATTCAGACTCGTTATCCATTGTGCCACGCGGCCCGATTGATACTAATGCATAGTATGGATACTCTAACTACTCGCTCTCGGTTAGATACTGAATAATCCCAGACGAAGCAGACTATGCGAAAAATGGAAATGCCCAAAGTGCCCACCGCGGCAGGATTCGAATCTGTGATCTCCTGCTCCGTATTCAAACGCGTTATCCATTGCGCCACGCTTCCCGATTAATACTATTGCATATAATGGCTTCCCTAAATACCCGCTCTCGAATAAATGCAGAAAATTACCCTGACAAAGCAGGCAATGCGTGGAATAGAACTATACAGAGGTGTCGACCACGAAGGATCTGAAACTGTTATCTTCTGCTCCGTATTCAGACGCGTTATCCAATGCGCCACGCCTCCCAACTGATACTACTGCATATGATGGCTTCTTTACATACACGCTCTCGAATAGATGCCGAAAGTTCCCCGACGAAGCAGGCAATGCGGGGAAACGGAGCAGGGCAAAAGTGTCGACCACGGAAGGATTCGAATCTGCATTCTCCTGTTCGGTATTCAGACGCGTTATCCAATGCGCCACGCCTTCCAATTGATACTACTGCATAAGATGGCTTTTCTAAATACCCGCTTTCGAATAGATGCCTAAAATTCCCTGACAAAGCAGGCAGTGCGTGGGAATGGAACTGGTCAAATGTGTCGAACAAGAAGGATCCGAAACTGCAGTCTCCTGCTCCGTATGTAGACGCCTTATCCAATTCGCCACGCCTCCCAATTGATACTACTGCATATGATGGCTTCTCTAATTGCTCGCTCTCGAATAGATGCCGAAAATTTCTTGACGAAAGAGGCATTGCGAGTTAACGGAGCTGGGCAAAAGTGTCGACCACGGAAAGATTCGAATCTGCAATCTCCTGTTCGGTATTCAGACGCGTTATCCAATGCGTCATGCTTCCCGATTGATACTACTGCATATGATGGCTTCTCTAATTGCTCGCTCTCGAATGTTCTGCTCTTCTTTTTTCGCTTAATAATATTCGCTCTTAATGAAGTCGAAGGCATGGCGTATCCGTCAATGATTGATCAACGCTGAGAGCTTTATCCTTTTATCCTTCATGTGTGTTCTTGGTGTATATAAGTAATATCCAATTTTTCCATGTCAAAGCACGAAATATTTTTTTATGCAATTTGGCCTTTTCGAACACTTCAAGTGCCATTCTGAATTGCGGGATTAAACCTCACATGTATTAGGTTGTAACACTCGCTTAGCTTTGAGTCACCTTCTGTAAACTAATTTTTCTTCCATCAGCGTTGGTCGGCGTGATGTCATCATCGTTTTCCTACTTCTCTACTATAATCTCCGTTTCTTATCACACGTTGCACCTCACCTCACACCAGCCGTAATGGTTTAAATATCAAATGATAAAGCAAGATAGGTTCACCAGTCAATTATGGGTGCTCCTTGACCGGTCTACACCACTCAGCACCGCGAATGTGACTGGATGCATCTAACGTCTACAAAACTCCTTCTTCGCTAACCTACCCACATAACCTGGTTAACGTTAATTTTATTTCCTTGGACTGGCGTGGTAACAACTAGGCAACCCGGAGGACTGAGCCCTGATTAGCCTGCCGTGTGTTTTCGAACCAATGGTCGTATTTCCATTGCAAGGCACCTCTAACCACTGCACTTTCCCGTCTTTGACTCAGTTACAAATTTTGAAGAACGAAAATGTGCCGAATACCAGATTCTCCTCTGCTGCTTCTGTTGGAGCCAACGGTACGTTGAGAAGATGCTGATGAAATTGATGTTCTTTCACCTCTGATGACTTCTTGTTTACAGTGATGTTGCCTCTTTTCAAGTTACCTTCTGACTGGTCACCCTTCTGGGAGAAAGCATTTTAATTAGATTCTAAGCTTTGTTTCCCACATTAGTGGAATATTCCATCAAGGCGATTGATTTCCTCCACTTTTATCCACGCAACTGGTTACATTTGGCCTGTCACGAACAACAACGTCATCTTCGTTAACACACTTTAAAGAAGAAAGTTCGCGCCAGTTGACGAAAAAGTTTTAAAAACAGCTAACATATTTGTTTAAGGTAAACCTGATTAAATCGACCTTATATAGTTCGTTAACTTTTCAATGTGAGGATTGCTCACCCTTTCCCACTTTGTAGCTTTTTTCTTCGTGCATCCTAGAATCCACGTCGCTATACAAAACTGGAACAGAAACAGAGATACATACTGGCTCTTTTAACCCATAATTCAAGACGAAATATTTTTAACGCTTTGTTCACTTACCGCTAGTGCAAAAGCAACAGTGAAAATCATACGGTAGCTTCGGATAAATGGTACAGCCGCTTTTGAAACACTAATGAAAGTCTCATTTTCTTGTTTAGCAATCGCGAGGTTTTTGAACAGCATAGATTTACTTCCATAGAAAGGCACAATGCAATACAACATTAGCTGAGGTTTCGGTAGCATCACCTTCTTCAGAGCCTGGAAGGGTATACTGATATGGAATCTTCTAGGCCAGACGCTTCAATAACACTTACAAAAAGTAACAAGTGTATGAAACTGTCTGTGTGAAACAACAAATTGCGTAATTTGCCTTTACGGCAGGAACGGTGATTGCATGAGTTCAGGTAGGATATGCCTGATTTCTTGTAATAATTGCGGAGATGAATATATTGGCGAAACGGGCAGACCTTTGTGTATCCGTATAAAAGAACACCTATATGGCAAATGAAAACTAAGACGAAGCACCCCACTAGGCACGCATAGGATACAAAAGCATAGCGGAGACGANTTTGTGTATCCGTATAAAAGAACACCTATATGGCAAATGAAAACTAAGACGAAGCACCCCACTAGGCACGCATAGGATACAAAAGCATAGCGGAGATGATTTTGAAGTAAAAGTCAATATCCTTGCACAGGAGACTAAAACACCAGCGCGAAAACTTGTTGAGGCTTTTTGGATAAATGCCAAAAACCCTACAATGAATAGCAGGAATGAATGCCCGGAGGCCAGACGCGACCTGACTCTGTACATCGATTCGCATCGATTTTTGATGTGGGATGGTGCAGTCCTCAAACATGTGCGACTATAATCAGCTGTTCTAAACTTCCTCACTGGAAGTCACGAAAAAAAGCGGTGAGTTTTTCGAGAAGCTGTTGATCATGTAATTACCAGAGAATTTTTCGCCTTTTTGTAAGTGTTATTGAAACGTCTGGCCTAGTAGATTGTATATCAGTATACCCTTCCAGGCTCTGAAGAAGGCGATACTGCCGAAACGTCAGCTGGTGTTGTACTGTATTGTGTCTTTCTATGGAAGTAAGTATATGCTGTTTAAAAACCTTACGATTGCTAAACAACAAAACGACGCATTCATATTCCAATGCCGAGATTAATGAAAAGTCGTTCCTGGGATCTAATGAAAGTGGTAAAAGTGACTTATGTGCATTTCCCATCACTTATCTCTGAGTTGATAACCTTCAAATATCGCATTCTGGATAACGCATTCTGAATGATGCGGTCTGAGCGAGATTATTGTCACGGCAACTCATCCTGAAGAGTTGCCAGAGGCATATTTGGTGATTGCACACTTATCTGACGCGGTCGTTGGGAAGAGATGCTTCAAACTCCACCATGCTTGTAAACATGCTTTGACAATAAACACTCTTCTTGGTTTTTGATGTCAACAATTTAATAAAGTAACTCATTTAATTGTGTCGTGTAGTCAAAATCAAACACGTACTCTAAACGATTTTCTACCACAAACTACCTAACTTGACAGATATAGTCGAAAGATCTGTCGTGTGCTTTATTATATCGTTATATTTCCTTACTTGATATTTGGACGGCCTTTTCTCACTGGTTGTGCGGGCCCCAGCATAATGTCTATTTTTTTGGAGATTTGCTGGTTTAGCCGTTGTGGTTCCCTGGAATCCCGAGTTCAGTCTGGCCAAAGTCTGCCCGAGGCCTTCGCCACCACAGGCAGTCGCAGCACTTGTGAATCATAGTGAGGTTTGCCACCATGTGACTAGGTTGGTACAAGGGCGGTGACGGATTCAAGCATTGGTTTACTCTTAGCTGAACTTACTGATGGAAATACAGGACTCTTTTCCAGCTCGGGGGACCTTGCATGGAATGATTCCAACCTCTGTTCACCGCAGCCCGACACCTAGAAACATCCCTTACCCGCGATCAGGCGGTAAACCGTTGGGAGGAAAGGTAGGTTTGGAAAAGACAAAGTGAAAACTAACCGATTATTCATCTAGGCGAATGTAAAATAAAGCAAAAGCAAATTTACGTTTTAGCGTTATACTACTATTCTTCATTTATTTCACCGGAAGGGCGCTTGTGGTGCAGTGATCGGAGGGCACCCAGGAACACACACATGGAATCGATCTCTTCACCTGTGGCTCACCAAGCCTTCCTTCCTTCCGGGTTCGGCAAATCGGTGCCAGACTTGTCTGGGAGGATAGCAGCACATGATCAATACATCGGTAGACCACCGCGAGTCGTTGTAAAGGTCAGATATGCATTCATTCACCTCCAGACGATACTTAATAAAGTCGAATGCATGGCGCATCCCTCCAGAATTGATCTACGCCAAAAGCTTTATTTTTTTATTTATCCTTTTATGTCATTGTAATTCATATACTGCTCGAATTGAGGCACTTCTCTCATTTCGTTTACTGACTCGCCTCTATCATTTCGAATGTACATGGATATCACATATTACAGTATTCTGAGGTCCTCCCACAGGCTGTGACTGGGCTTTGTGAATCATGGAGCTCTTTTCGAAGAATAATCTGACACCGGCCCAAGATGGAGGCCTATGTTAGCCTGGAGCGGGATAAAACTGCAGACGTGCACATATTGCACGCTGTCTCCAACAATTCATCCTTGATAGCACCTTTTAATTCTTTCACTGTGCATTAATCGTTATAATATTATTACCGCTGCTGTCCAGAGCGAAATTACAAAATGTGAAACATGCTGAATTTCGAAACGCTCCATCGGTGGTGTTTGCTTCGTAAAGAAATTGTGTAATTTTCGACACGCCTGCGGTCAGTCACTGAAGGGTGATTAAATGTTCGAATATTCGGACTTTGAAACTCTAACGACGCTGTACTTCTTTGCTGCATTATATCGAGCTGTTAAATTATAGTTCTCAATAAGTCAATGGACACTAAGTTGCAAACAACGATACTTGTTCAAAACTGGCTAGCGTATTGGCGGCTCCGCCTTCTTTAGAGCCTGGAAAGATTAAATTCACAAGCAGTCTACCCAGTCAAATACCCTCACTTTCCAAGATCGGGTTTCTATCAAGATCAGGGTTGTATTACAAATATCTCGTTTCAGCAATTGCGAGCTTGTTATACAGCAGACATTTATTTCCATAAAAAACACAATACAATGCAACAGTAGCTGACGATTCGGAACCACCTTAGTTCTTTGAAATCCAAGCAGCTTCCATTGGCTCTGAGATTTTAGCAGCCTCTCCGTACTCGTCCCACCCAACGCTGCCGGATCGGGGGCTCTTTCGGGATCAGGAAAAAGTCCCGTTTTTCTTTTTACTGTGTTGAGCATTTTTGATACCCACGTATAGCTTGTTGGGCTTTGAACGTGGGGCTGGGTATACTATTTCGTGTCCGGCTCATCTTGTCTTCGATTGCTTGGTGTACAGAACGGCATCTCTGATTTTTGATCGTTGAGGCAGATCGGAGCTTCGGATTCCTTCCCTTGCTTGTTTGACACGGGATACTCTTAGCATCGCTTTTTCGACTGCGCGTTCAATAATGCTGAGTGGCCTTTTATCCTGATTATGCAGCGACCAGGTTTCTGAAGCATATGTTAGGACAGGAAGCACCGTTGAGTCGAAAAGGTGGGCACGAAGTCGGGTGTTCTTTATCTTCTTCAGTACGTCCTCGATGCTTTTGAAAGCTCCTCAAGCCGCTCCTTTCATTCTGCTTAACTCTGAGGCTGGGTCGTTCATTATTTTGATTTCCCAGCCTAAATGCACTTAACTGGAGCATTCGGATATATTCGTACCGTTGAGCGTGAGTGGGGCACAGGAAACGAATCTGTCATTCATGCACATCGTTTTTGTGAGACTTAGCCGAAGATCAATCTTTCCACAGGTTTTATCAAAGTCGGAAAGCGTACGGTCCGCTTGGCTGATAATTGGTGTTATATGGACAATGTCATCAGGAGATCGAAAATGGTGTAACTGCAGACCAACAATTTTCACTTCCATAGTATCTCGTTCCAATGCCGTATAACGCTCCAGAGGGCGGCGGTAATTTTGCTTCTGAGATTTTAGCAGCCTCCCCGTACTCGTGCCTTCCCACGCTGCCGAACTGTCGCTCTTTCGGATTCAGGGAAATGATGCACGTTTCTATTAGTGCTTTTAGCTTTTTGATGTCCACGTATAGCTTGCTGGACTCTGAACATAGGGGCTGGGTATATTCACGGGTAGTTTACGAGGACTCCTAGAGTGGACATGGAGTTTATTTGTTGGAGGCGACTCCAAACCGTCTCCCATATACTTCCCTGTTACTTTATTGCAGGCTTTTCCCCGAATTGAGTCGTAGAATACAGTCCCCATAAGCGAGGGCGCACCCACACACGCATGCATGAATACGCCTTGAAAATACAGAAAGTATGTGCCAAATCGGCGCAGCAGAAACAAGGAGTCCAACCCCTGGATCCACCTGCCTCTCAGTGAAGCAAAGGTCGCTTCTGGTTTGTGATTAACTTCCTATCTCCTATATGGGGACGTGACACCTATACTCGCGACTAACCGGTTCGAGATCTCTTTTATGGGGAAGATCCGTGGTCCGACGTCAAAATCCGACATTCTATTTTGTCTGTGAAAGATCGAACAGCACAAGGTCTAAACAAGAAAGGATCTGAAAACCTGAGGAACTTTCCGCCTGTCCTCGTAGACACGCTGGTTTGGCTGTTCACACGTTACCTGTATGAATTCAAAGTCTCTACTTAGTGGAAGACCAGCAAGACTGAGTCATTGCTCAAGGAGGACGACCTCCACGATATCGCGACTATCGGCCACTTTGCAGGTAGTCCTTCCACTGGATCCACCCTCGTCTCAGGGAAGCAAAGGTTGTTTCGCCCCACGATTAACCGCCTATCCGTCACCTGGAGACGAGCAACGTAGCCTCGCGACTAACCAGCTATCAAGATTCCTCATGTAAGGGAGATGCGTGGGTCGTAAGATTATGTCGCTGATTGCACCACAAGCTCACCTCGACGAACTCACTAGGTGCTGAACGACCACATCGTCTGCTGAATTCTAAAACATTGTTTAATATCTCAAATAATGTTTGATGAAACACAAGAAGCGTAGTTGATCTACGTTGAAGTTGAGTAAAATTGTTGGTCTTGTGCCCGTTTTTGCTAGTTTCATACAAAGCAAGAGTGTTTGTCACCCGGTGATTGAAACTGAAAGTCGCGACATCGTATGACACCATTACCGAAGGGAATGACGAAAGTTACTTGGGTGGAAGCATCTGCTGACAAAGAAAAGGACATGGTTGGAGATAAGAGATTTTTTGTCCACAGTTTGAAGGTATACATAAAATCTTTAAGTTATGTACACGGAAGCATCATGAAAAGAAGAAAAGCAGTAGTAGCAGGGGTAAATGCAACAGAAACTTCGACGAAAAGAGAAGAAGAAAACAAGAACGAGACGAACGTTATGTGATGAAAAATGGCATTTAGACAAAAGAAACCCAATGTTTATAAAGCGTGGAAACTAGGTTACTGAAATGATGATCATATGGATTCTCATACTTCAAAAGCTTCTCCTTTGCAATCAGCTTCAGCACATCATTAGCCGACCAGTGGTCTCGTGTTGTCTGGCCCTGAACAAAAGGTGCACTTCTTTAACAAGAGCTTGAAGACATCAAAAACTATCCAACCTTTATTGACTGCCCAATTTTTTTCATGGCAGGGTGTTTTTTGGTATACTGTCACAATGATGCTAAGATATGTGCAAAACTCAGAGTCCCACGTGGGCTGGTTAATCTTTCAGGAAGTCTAGTGCTATTCACCACAGCAACTGAAGCCCTTAGTTTGCCTTTCTCACTGCCTGTTTTCTACGCTAGCGGTGCTGCGAGCAGTCATGCGTCAGTGAGAATGTTTTGGGGAGCACAGATTGTCATTGAGGACAATTAAACTGAAACTTCGGTTGGTGCAGTAGGATAAAAAGTGAGACCCGGAAAAGGTTAGTCGCGTGTTCGAACCGCATCCCACACAATACGCTGCATTAAAAAGATAAGAGGCAGAAATTAAAGTTAAACATTTAAATAAAAGTTTTTCAAGGTAAAAACCTCTTACCTATTAGATATGGTTTGCTCTCCAGTCATTTGATGGTAAAGATATTGAAGCCAAGTATTCTTTGTCAGCCAACGTTATTACAAATTAGAATAATAAATAGTAAGCTGGAAAGTAAAGTGTGTTGACATAGAAATGAGAACATTTTTTATGTGTACCATGTAAACTAGGGCACATGTGGCACAGTAGTCGGAGGCGCCCTGCAAATATCATATATAGTAAAAGAAGTATTTGATAATGTCAAAAGCCGACGAACAACGAATCACTAACGAGACCACTCGGTCGACTTAAAGGCAGGCTGTGAAACGGAAAATTTTGTGCAATAATACGCATATGCGTGAAGTTTTTTAATATGGCACATTCTTAATACGACAGTTTACACGGTAAATGATGAAGGATAAAGCCGTCGGCGCTGATCAATCCCTGAGGGATGCGCCATGTATTCGACTTTATTAAGAATCGTTTGGAGGTAATTGAATGCATATCTGACCTTCACAATGACTCAAGGAGGCCTACCGATGTATCGAACCAGTGCTGCTTTCCTCCCGGACAAGATTGGCACCAATTTGCTGACCCCGGCGGATTGGAAGGCTTTATGGGCCATGGGCGCCGGGGTCAATTCCACGTGTGTTGCAGGGCGCCTCCGACCACTGCTCCACACGCGCCCTAGTTCACATGGCGCACATAAGAATTGTTTTCATTTCTATGCCAACACACCTTACTTCCCAGTTTAATATTTATAATTTTAATTTGTAACAAAATTGGCTGGAAAAGAATACTTGGCTACAATATCTTTATCATTAAATGACTGGAGAGTAATCCATTTCTAATAATTACAAAGTTTTGACCTTTGCAAAACTTTTATTTAAATATTTAACTTTATTTTCTGTCAGTTGCCTTTTAAAGGCAGCGTATTGTGTGCGGTTCGGTTCGAACAAGCGACTACACCGGACGAAATTCAGCAGGTACTCGCTTTCGTCATAGGATCCTTCACGCAAAACGATAAGAAGCACTGAATTCTGAAAACCAATATTTTGCCATTGTATAGTGAGTGTAGTTGTTTATTCTTGGCAAAGATTAATAGATTCTAAGAGTATTTATCTCAATTGATGAAGTTTACTTTAGACCGAAATATTTTGGGTTAAAGTTAAAGCGGCCACAATTTTTGCTACGTATTCATTTAAAGCCTCATGAAATGTTATGGTTTAGTGCTGAAGGGCTATCCCATGTCGCCAAGAAAAACCACGCTTCACGAACACTCATCTTGTCCTAAGGAGACAGATGGTGCAGGTCGGTGGACAAATAAGTGAACGGAACGGCAACTTCAAAATGTTGTAGCCTGTGTTTAAGGCAGCTTTATGCACTTCTTGCCAGCATGATACAGATTTAACCGCTTTCATAGCTTAGAATCCTTGTGGTGTAAAGCTGTGGTTTGGTTGCTTAAGATTTTCTCACTACCTGTTACCATGTTAAGAAAAAGTGATGGCTGGTTAGCAGAATGCTTGATGAGTATTGTAGGTAAGCCAGAATTTTGTAGCACAGGACGTGTGAGTTTTTGCAGAATCGCTTATGCAACGCCTAGTGCAGCGTTATGGTGAATAGTGTAGAAATTTTACTTCTTGCCCATGGTGAAATCGTGTGTTGCAATTTCTACAGGATTTCATCAATTTCATGAAATTCCTTTTTTGTTGTGATCGCATGGCCAATCATCGCTTATCGCCCAGGTTGATAATCTCTTTTTTGAGAGCTATGAACGTGATAGCACTTATAGCAACTATTCCCAGAATATTTCGAAACCGACTTTCCCTGAACCTTCGTATCACTAATCAATATGTATTCTTTCTTTGATGAGCTTACACGAGGTTGGTAAATATTCCCAGAATAGTTTCTATTTCTTTCTATATATATTTCTATCCTTCTACTACTGTATGTTTCTGTAACAAGGATCATATCCACTGTTACTCAAGTTGCCTAGCAAATGTCGTAGTATGCAAATATTTCGATCCCATCCTTAGGAAATTCGATCGCTAGAAACAGTCTTGTTCTGCAAACCTATTTTTGCAATCCGAACTCGTTTGTTAATACTGTACAAAAGTCATCATGTGTACAATAACAAGAAGGGCATGAGGATGTTTGCGATAGCAGTCTTCCGCCAGGATCTGTGGTTTTGAGAGGATTTGGGGACGGTAGCCGAAGAATGTTTTGGGTAAAGATGCTGGACCTGTGCCAAATACCGTCTTCTCCAAAAGCACATAAATAGCCTCGTGAATTTCTATTCCGGTTCGCCCCTGTCAGAGTTCGTCCGCATTTTAGATCCGCACCGTATTGATCTCGTGTGTCACCAATGTAGATTAACGTAGTTGTTAAGTCATACTCCACGTAGTCATTATTGTATATTAACTTCATCATATCATTAATCAGTTGCGAACTATACATTGGTTTAGCATCACCGTCACTACGTCACACTGCCCACCAGCCCAGTATATCGTCATCATAATCATGATCCTCATCCTAGTGTCAATGTTCATCGTTTATCAATTGCTCTGCGACGTGTTGTCAGTAGCGGCGGCTACCCTCAAATGCGTTCTGTCTGCAACGCCATCGGTGGCATGTACCATTCCTCCCACATTGTACGCCATGCGTACAAGGCCGCTGTCCGGCCAACTTATACTGTGTATTTATTAGGCCGCTATAGGGTTGTCATTTCTCAGTCGTTATCTTTCTGCCCCATGATATCTTAGGCAATGGTGGCACCCATCGATGCTCAAACTTCACGTTGCAGACATATTTCTGCCGGAGTTTTGCAAATATTTCAGTTTTATCCTAGTTGTATTTCACATGATACCTTGCCGTTAAAGAGAATAGGTAGTAAATAAAAAGGTTAAAATTGTGATTTCAACATCACCCTCAGCTTAACTAGGTTCTTTTCACCACCGCAGGCACCTACGGTTCGGAGTTTTGCAAATATCTCAGCATCATCCTAGTGTTAGTTCTTTTAAACAATTTTTATAAAGACAAAAACTCCGATTATTTCTCCATTACACGACACTAGCGTGTGGCGCATTGGTTGCGGCCGCCACACATGTGGAATCGATCCTCGCTCCCATGGCCCACCAAGCCTTCCATCCCTCCGGGGTCGGTAAATTGGTACCAGACTGGTCTGGGGAGATATCACCACTGGCTCGATACATCGGTAAGCCACCGTGATCCATTATAAAGGCCAGATGTGCATTCAATCATCTCCAAACGATGCTTAATGAAGTCATATACATGGCGCATCACTCAGGGATTGGTCGACCCCGAAAGCGCTACCCTTTAGAGCTTTTAACCAACCCTCATCAAGTAGTAACGTAAGCACTACACAGGGGCGACTACACTATAGACAAAAGCTGTTAAACTACGAAACAAATGCAAGTACTGAAGCCGACGTAAGGTGTGACAATGGATAATGTTCCCGTTGACTTTCCTCTTAGTTGCTAGATGTATTACGACAGCAATCATAGATTGAACAATCTGTGCACTAACTTATAGGTTACAAACTTGATTGTTAAGTAAACAGGAAGGAGGTGACTCAGTTTTATTGAGCCCGAAGTTGAAAGCTCAATGCTAGGAATGCCCCGTAACACACAAGTGAGAGAAAGGATCCGAAACTCTGACACATTAACGATCAAAAATCAAAAATACTGTTTTGTACGTCAAACAGTCAAAGATAAGGTGTACCGAACACGTAATGCGTATGAATGACAAAACCGATGGACAGAAACCGTTAGTGACTGGATTCCTTGGTATGTCAAACGCATGGCAACAAGACTACCGACAACGTGATCAGAGTTCTTCACAAAGACTCGAGAAGAAAGAAGTGATGCTGAACCTTGATCGATCGGAAGGCTATTGTTGAATATGACGGAAGTTTTACTGGCACCTGCTTTTGTCACTCAACGGTCACCGCTACTACAGATGACACAGGTGATTGGAGAGTTTTTGAGGAGGCAAAACCTAAGCCAAATAAACTTAATTAACCTGTCTTGGTGACTATTTCCCACGCTTTGTCGCCTCGTCGTGGTTGGGAAGTGTTTCTGGGTGTGGGGTTGCGGTGTGCAGCGGGAGGATTCATCTCCCTACAGAGGCTTCCAATATGAGGAGTCGGACGTTTTCACCAGGAAACACAGCTAAGAGTGGACCAATACAATGGTGAACCACCGTCCTGGTGTCAAACTAGCTGCACGGTTGCAAATCTTTCTCTGATTCACAAGGGCAAGGGCTGCCTGTGGTGGTGACGATCTGGGGATGACTTTGGTCATACTGTCGTCGGGACTCCAGGAAAGTATCCAAGAAACTGTTTCTCAAGTATCTAAGTAATTAGATACACGAAGGCGAAGACGCAACGTCGAGACGAACAACAAGCATGGACCATCGACTCAGATCACCGGCTCTGAGGAAGACGAAGACGTCGAAACGTTAGCCGAAAATAAATATATTTATCAACCTCGTGCAAGCTTATCAAAAAAGAATACATATTGATTAGTCACACCGAGGTTTAGGGAAGGTCGGTTTCGAAATATCTAAGTAATTGTCTGTTCTTCATTACCCAGTTACAAAATAAACAGATTTTATTGTGATTTACGTTAAAAATGTGTATTTGTAATTGAAAAGTACTTGCGGATGATGAGAGGATGGTGTGGGGCATCGTTCTTTGAGAGGTACACTTAGAGTTCCTTTCAAACGTTTACTAAAGCTGTGTGTGGTGTCCGTGGAGTTTCTCTCTAAGGAGAAACAGGTCCACTACGATTGTTGTGGAAAAGGTCACCGCCCACAGACCATGGAGAGGAGTTATGCCATCATAACGAAACAAATTGCGAGTTTACGCTGGTCATTCATGGAAATGTAGGCAGAAATATTAGCTATTTGACACAGAACCTACCACTTTTGGCCTGCTTCGATACCCCTTTTACTTCACAGCACAGCTTCTTCAATTCAACATTCATTATTGAGCCTTCCATGTGATACCATCTCAACCAAACCTTTCTTGAACTGAGCATGCTAACCGCACTCCCTTCCTTTTCACCATAATCGTTGAAACTATGAAAGATTTGCATCATCGGGGTGCAGTTGCGATTGCTTGACGATTTCGCTGTTTGGAGTCGTGCGTCAATAGCGTACCTCACTTCACTGTTTCCCAGTGCTTTTTCGTTGTCCAAAATAGTTTTGAGGAAAGCAAATGATTAAGGAAAGAAAATTTCAATCCGCAAACATGTGGTTTCGATATGGACCATGCTACAAAGTCGCCATCGAAATTGTGTTTGCCGAAATAGAATTTCGGTCAAAATTTTTCGCTTGCGTGATACAGTAGTTTTCGTCAGGAATACTTTAGACTGTACTAAAAAAGTGGCTTAGAGGATCGTTCCGAAGACGTCATCGATTAACTAAAGACGTCGATTAAAGACTAAGTTCGCTTACCAATAGATTGAAGTCCCGCGTGACGAATACGGGAAGGCGCGCGGTCAATCAAGCTAAAATTCACAATTATGAGGCATTCTTGTAAAAGTGGACGTCATGAAAACTATCTCTGCCTTTGCTTCAAGTTACGACCATAAACGGGGCATCTTCTAATTAGGAAACACAAGAAAACCTTTCTGCCACCTTGAAATCACGATTTAGACAGACTTCTGCCAGCCTCTATGTCAACATATCTTCAACGCGATTAAATTACTGAAGAGTGTATTTACAGAACTGCGGTCCTGTTCAAGAAGTGCAGCCGAATGGACCTTCGCATCCTCCACTCACTGTACTTGTTGAGGATTTTTTACAAACTCTTCATGAAGATTAGACCATCACTAATTGAGGTTTGGATGAAGCACAAACAGCTGAGGAGGCTGGATTCTGCTAGAATTCTGCGAATATACCATTTACAAGCTGCAGTTAGTGTCCGACACAGAAACACAATCTCACTCTATCTTTCCATTCCCGCGTTGTAATGGATAATGAATTTGCTCTATTGAAATGCAAAAAATACGTGTGACCATCATTACGTTGCGTTCGATTTTCTCCATCAATTTGTGAGATCAAATCTTTGCAGTTATTTATTGAACATAATAGTTCATTTACAGCCTGGCTTTGAGCCCTTAGTTAGAATTAAATCTGAACAACGTAGACAATATTTCGAAGCCCGCAGACGTTCTAGACATTATTTTTTAGGAAAACGGATCCACTTCTTAACGAGCTAAACCTCACAGATAAGTATTTTGAAAGAGTTCGTTTTCTTATGCTTTCATGGAATTTAATATTTGTACCAAAGAATAGGCAGATCGGTTAACGCTTGTCGACAAGTAGAAGGTAGGAGATACGCGGCGAACTCTGTGTAGTGATATGTCCACTTTGCAGCGATTACTTGCTAAAGGAGCAGATGGACTATGTTTTTGTAACTGAAGTCGTCTAGCTGTGCTACCAGTTAAATACGAGGTATTCGACATAAACGGTATAAACTGCGCTGCGCTTCTACGAATCCTAGAATCCCTGAAAGTATTCCAATAAACTATTGTCAAGTACTGGCACCCTTAATTGTGATGTAAGATCGCTTACTTAGTTACTTGGGTAGCCGAATGGTCCGTCTTCGCTGGTTGTGTGGGCCCCAGTTTAACTTCCATTGTTTGGAACTCGCTGTTTTAAGCATCGTGGTTCCCTAGAGTCCCGAGGTCAACCAGGCCAAAGTCTGCTCTAGGTCGTCAGCACCACAGGCAGTTGCCGCACTTGTGAAAACGTGGAAGATTTGCAACCATGCGAAGAGTTCGATACAAGGACGGTGATCGTTCCCAGTGTTGGTTTACCCTTACGTACGTTTCCTAATGAAAGCGTTGGACTCCTCAGCTTGGGAATTTCTGCCAGTGGAATAATCACGTCGCTGTACATCACAGCCCTGCACCCAGAAACATCTCCCAGCCTCGATGAGGCGGTAAACGATTTTCAGGAAGATCTTGAACGTTTTTGATCTTTTGTCAAGATCGTCTATGTTGAGAAAAATAAGTGCTCTTCTGTAACAAGAGTGCCTTACTGTGAATATCAATGCAAGGTTTATTGTCTATCAACATTGGTTGCTTTAGTACCGGAAAATAACACCTATTCAGCGTGAAAACACTATCGAAACAACGAAAATGCCCTTGCTTGATTGCCCGAAGAGGACAAGACTCCTAGCTGTACAAAATCGTGCTGTGTATTGGTGTAGGTGTGAAAGGTGAGGAAGAAATATCAAGCCTTTATGTTAAAAGCAGGAAATTTAAGGCAGATCTGGGAGAGGTTTGTAACCAATAGCGAGTAGATTTTCATAAGCTGTATCGCCCTGTCTAGTTTCTCTGACAATCAACTGAAGAGGTCAGTGGATTGAGAGCTTTCGGACAGTAATAAACCATTACATTTTCTTATACTTTTGACGTGGTATTCCCATCGACGTCAATCTTAGCGCTCTCAGCATGTCATATCACATTGATTATATAATTATCTCTAACGCGCATAGTGTCTAAAGGCTTCAGTACATGACTCTCAAAAATGCCAAAACATTTATTCCAACAGTAATTAGTCCAATGGTTCAAAGCCTCCTGCCATCGGTGTGTTCCTATTTGTGTTCGTGATCCATGTGTGCATGTGTACGAGTGTATGGGCGTATGCTGTGCGTGTGTGTGTGTGTGTGTGTGTGTGTGTGTGTGTGTGTGTGTGTGTGTGTGTGTGTGTGTGTGTGTGTGTGTGTGTGTGTGTGCGTGTGTGTGTGTGTGTGTGTGTGTGTGTGTGCGTGTGTGTGTGTGTGTGTGTGTGTGTGTGTGCGTGTGTGTGTGTGTGTGTGTGTGTGTGTGTGCGTGTGTGTGTGTGTGTGTGTGTGTGTGTGTGTGTGTGTGTGTGTGTGTGTGTGTGTGTGTGTGTGTGTGTGTGTGTGTGTGTGTGTGTGTGTGTGTGTGTTATGAGCTATGTTAGATCGTAGTTCAAAGCAGTTTATTCTTGCTAATGTTGGATCAATATTTTCAGACACTAATCCGCTTTGGTGTCAGTAATCTGGGTTCCAATCGATCAGAGCTTTTTTCAAGTATGTCATGTACGAAATCATTTCGCTCATTGAATCGAGCATTTTTCGACATAAAATCTTCAGATGGGCTTCTTGCGAAGTGTCTGGTCAGTATTCAAGTGGAACACGCTAAAGATAACTTGCCTGTCCTCAGTCCTACCAGCTGCAACATCACCGTCCGCAAAGGATACCGCTCAGCTGGGCAGCTACTGGCAGTCTGCGCCACTGACGAAGATGATGAGACTTTTGGCGAGGTAAAGTATCCGTTTCCTTCATCCAGAAAACCAGAGAGCTTCTTTCTTTTATAACAAAATCTCCTTTTATTTTGTTAAATAATTTGGAGCGACTATAGTTAAATAAAAATGTTTTTCCATCTTAGTGATGACAACACTTCCAGCACATTGTTTACTTTCAAGCGTTTGGTTACACATTGAATGAAACTGGATTACCCAGTTAGGCCTTATTTGACTAGTTCAATGTTGCTCGTCAACTGTTTGTGTCCATTAAAAGGTGATTCAGATTTGGTTTAAAAAATAATAAGTTCAACAAACTCTGAACAACTCTTAAGTTCGTGTGGTGGTCGCTTGGGGTAGAGCGCGAGGTGTGTATTAATTTCAAAGCATATTGGCCGCAGAGCTCCAAGAAATAAGGTCGTTTCTTCTTCGAGCTTTTCGCCCCACAATTCGGCCTTCATTCTTGTTATTTCACTCATTTCAACATTTATTCTTCTAAACACGTCTTCTGTCATTTTCCAGGTACGCTCCAACGTTTTTCAAACACTTTGACGCCCTTTATATAGTGAAAAGAAGTCGCCCGCCTTCTAAACATAATATTTTTTGACTTCATATTTCTTTCCATGAAGAACATCGCGCATGCTTTAGCTTTTCTGTATATCTTTTGTTTCTACTAATATTTGAAACTAACGGTAACACACTGTGCGGAAGCCAATTCGGTGGCCAGGGTTGAAGCACCTAAGTACCCTCCTCTCTAGGACGGTCCTTGAATCAGAAGAACAAGCCCAAACCTTTTTAAATTGCTGTGGGTAGAATGTAGCTTTTTTCACTAGACGTCTTGTGCAATATCTCTGCTAAATAAGCTATCAAATGAATCCAAAAAAGAACGCCAAAAAAACTCTGCACCGCGCACACTGTGCGTTTTTCGAGAGTTTGGCCGAAGTGCTTATTTCAAGTTTAAAGTACATTAGACACTATTTGGGAGTTTTGCTTGCAAAACAGATATTTCCAGGTTTAATGCACGTTAAGCATTTTTCTACAATTTCCCTAGGAGGGTGTTTATTTCGTGGTTTTGTGCACATTAGACATTCGAAAGTTTCGCTCGGAAAACGCTTATTTCGAGGTTTGGCGCACCTTAGACCTTAAACTTGAACTTGTGATTGTTGAAGGCACTGGTAGGTAACACGGCTGAGAAGGATGCGAAGCGGACTCGCTTGGTGTGGTCGTGAGCAAGTTAGCACCTGAAAGCGGCGTGTTTGGTCCCTACCGCAGACACCTGTTGTCTGAAGTTTTGCAAATATCTCAGCAACATTGTGGTTGTATTTTGCTTAGTACCTTGCCATGAAAATCGTAGTAGGCAGAAAATAAAAAGTAAAACTTCTTGCGTTTTTCCGACATCTGAGTATTAACGGAAGCGTGAGAAATTTTTCGCGGCTTGTTAAAGTTTTGCTATCGTAAGAGGAAGAAGTCTATACGATTGAAGATAAGGTATTTAAGAAGTGTGAAAGTCTCAACAGACTAACTGGGAATAGCTAGAACCATGCGAAATTCACGAAAAAATAACTCCTATTGGGAGGAATAGAGGTCTAAATAGTCCATAGCAAGGAGTGAATTGGATATATTCGCTCATCGTCGTTATCGAATTTCCGCCGCAATTTGGTTGCACTTAAGTCGAATGGCACGGCTGCCATGATGTCCGATCCTATCGAGAGAATAACACCATGGATTTGGAATATGAAGATCGACTGCATTGGGCTAAGAACGGAAACCCTCAGACCTCAGCCCCCAATTCTCTCAACAGAATCACCATTTGTCTGCCTTCATTGAATTATCATAATGCAATTTTTACTTCAGTTCGCCAAAAATTGTCCTACTCTAGGGTTTTTTAAGGAAAAACAGTTAAGATTGCAACCTTTGTCTGTGACCGCGAGAGCAGGGTGAGCAGCAGAAGCCGCTATATACGAGGCGATCGGTCAGTCTCTCTTACACGACTGTTATCTGCAAACATGCGATTGTGAACATGACTGGACGCGGAAAAGAAAGTGAAGGACAAAGCAAAGGAGGCGCTAAACGCCATAGTGAAGTGCTTGGAAACAGCATGCAAGGAATTACCAAGCAGTTGATTCGTCATCTGGCTCGTAGCGCTGAAGCGATGCGCATCTCAAGGCTCGCGTATGACAAAATTCGGGAAGTGTTGAAGGTGTTCCTCTGGAGCGTGACACGAGATGCCATGGCCATCTGTGTCCGGCGAGAAGGACCGTGACAGCTGTGGATGTGGGCTATGCTCTGAAACGCCGTGGACTTACGATGAACCATTTCGGAGGTTAGTCAAGTCTATGCCAATAGATATATCTGACCCAACGGCCTTTTTCAGGGCCACATAAGGTGGAGATGAAATGCGTCGTTGTTGTCGCTGTTTAACAGTGTGATCATCACTGATCATCACTATAAAGATTGCTGCTGAAAATATGACAACAATGCAACTTACACATACACACATACACACACACATACGCGTACATACAGACACGCAAACATACATGCACACGCATGCATACACACACGCACACATACATACAAATACAAAAATTTACGAATTTATAGAAGAAAAAGACATGTTTGAAACAGCAGTTTTAGAACTGCTGAGCGGAAATGGGACGTTCAAAAAGTTGTGGCAAATGGACGTCATGTAGATTTTAGAGAAATCGGAGAGCGCTTTGTAATAAACTCTGTTCTGCTGTTCTTCTGTGCAACATGAGCGAAACTTATCCACATTCAGTAGGTGAAATTATCCGTTGTAATTTTCTTATTCTAGACAGTTATTACAGTAACATTTTCTATCACTGTCAACTACTCGGGAAGAAGCACGTTGACCCGAGGACACGTCTTGCAGCACTGAAAATTTTTAAGCAACTGGAATATGAGCCATTGCGTCGTTCGCCATGCTTACAGTAACTTTTGCTCCGGAATCACGGATTTTAGCGAAGATGGATCGACAGGAAGATGTTCACTGACGATTTTTTAGACTATGGAAAACATATTCGCGCCAGTTAACTGGTAGACGAGTCCATGAAGCTTACATCTAGGATGAAGATTCTTCACTTAGATGGCCGAAATGCCACTGTTACTTGCAGAAACGAAATTTGGGTCCAGCATGCGTTCGCCGAACTCTGAAATCGCTTTGCCAATAGATTTTCATAAGCGTCCGTGCTACACCTAGGTCACGTAGTCGTTTCGTCCGTAATGACTTAATAAACGCAACTTGAAAAATGCTTTATTAAAACGTGACCAGAAAGCCACTAATCTCCGAATATTTATCGAGAAAGAAAAAAAGACCAGTTGGATTCATAAAGGAGCCATAAGCAGAATGTTGGTTGCACACATAGTAGTAGACACAAGATTCTTACTGGTGGTATCGTTAGATATGTACTGTTCTGTGTGAAGATCGTGGGGAACTGGACAGTGCGAAGGAGTTTCACTATGGGCTGCAGCGACTTCCGCTTGGCTACAATATTCGTCAGCTCCAAAACACGTTAGTAACTGCCACTGGTGTTGAAAAACGTCTTTGAGAATGGTGTAACAACGAAAACTTAGAGATTAACAAACTCTTTAACTGAAGAAGGTGGTGATGACGACAGAAGTGTGCACGTTGTCCACAATCGTATGGGTGTGCTCAATATGCACGAAAACACACAATCCGTGCTGGAATGTGCAATAGAAGCTCTGGTCGACTGTTATTCTCCGTATACTCGCAGCAAGCTAAAACAGCGAAAAGGACACTTTCGATCTCGAAAAGAAAAAAGCTTCATAAAAATTAAAAAGCTAGGTAAAGCAGGGGCATAGACACTAGCTTGAAAATTTTGAAGATCCTGATTTGAAGTTGACAGAAACACGAACAATTTTCACCAATTCATCGCTCGTTCCATATGAAACTTCATTCTTTCACCGTCTCTGAAATGTCCGATGCTTTCAAATGACGTAAAAACTCGATTTTCAACATATCCTAGGCCTCTGGCATCAGAAGCCCTCGGGTTCCCGTGGCGAGAAAAGTGGACTCTTCCGCATCTTATAAATGCGCCTACTCGATGACGAATAGCTTAGATACGATTAGACGCAAGAAGCAGGTAAAGCTACATGCAAGCACGACAGTGCCACATTGAGAAGAACCCTGCAAACCATTTAAAATGGCTGAGAAGGCCGTGGTTTTTCGTTGACTCTTGATCCTAAAAGTACTGGTTCTTGTGATATTACGAGTACCTTGCTTCACAGACTGCAGCAGTACATCAACATAGTCACTCATCTGAAAAAAAGACTTGAAAAAGTGCAAATTCTCAATTGAACTACATGTGCAGAAAAGTTTACATATCCTAGGAATAGCTTCTGTTATAGCTAAAAGACCGTTAGTGTCTTAAGAAGAGGAAACAATTTCGAGAAAGTCGATGGAATCGATGTGCTACAACTTTCATGAAATAAAGTAACGAACACAACACGCCTACACAGGAAGACCATCCAGTAGCATTTAATTTAAGAAAATCCTTCTGCACTACTTATTCTATTTCCAGCCATGAAGAATATCAGCCATGACAATAATGTTTATAGCGGACCTGTTCACTGGGATCTCTCGTGGAATATACGTCAGATGAATTTTCCTGAAGATGCCAAAAGACGAATTCGCATCTGTAAACATAGATATCAGTAAACAAAAACATTATAAAGCGTACTCCTTAAAAACACCTGCTAAATTTTTTTAAGTGGGAGCAAATAGTGCACCTGAAAGCTCACGGAAACCGATGGTTAGCACAAACCTGGTTAAAGCAAGAGCTTCTAATGAATTTTTACAATCAACTGCAAACTTAGCAGACGGACAACTGGATTTGTCCACAATCAACCCAAAGATTTCGAAAAACGAAAAAATCAGCAATAATTAACTGCTAAAAAGAATCAAAAACGTTGTGTAGCGTACGAAGGCACCCTAACAGCAACAGCAAAATGCTATGTCCAACATAAGTGAACATGAAGCGAATGTAGGTAAGAAACTGGTTCTCAGACGGGAGGATCGAGGCACGTAATCCGAGTGATGTCCGGAATGTCGTCATCGATTGGTCGAGCTCAGCGCATTGCGAAGTCGCTCCAGGTGATCTCGTTCTGATAAAGACAGTAGATACTCCCCGAGGAACAAAAAATACTACACATTACCCCAATAACCTGCATTAGACTTTGGCCAGGATGACCTTAGGATCCCAGGGAACCATAATGGCTAAACTAGCACAACTCCTCGATCCAAATATTCGAGTAAATAGCCTAAGAGCCCACAATGTTGAAATCTGATATGGTCTCTTAAACAAGCTATGTAATAAAGAAACGATAAAAGTAGAAAGGTATTTACAAATCATATCTGAATAACTTTTGTCATACAAATGTTTTGCAAGCAAATTCTTCAGGAATACAACAGCTCGATGACGAAAACCACTACGTTCCCTCACCCATACGCAGAGCTGCCAACGTTATAAGAAACTTAGTATAGAGAACATTCTTTACGAATATTGGAATGTTCTTTATGTAAATTAATTATAATCTTATGTCAAACATTTCAAATACTGCTTCCGGTGACCTTTTTTCCACGACGATCTTATAACCTTATGTCAAACATTTTCGAATACGGCTTCCGGTGACCTTATGACGATCCGATAACCACATGGCTAACATTTCGTCGGCGGTTATCTCATGAAAAACATCTGCAGTTACAGTCCTATGCTTTGACTATCGCCTTATCAGATTGCAACGCTTGCGAAATGTTTCCGGTAGCCGTCCTTCCGCATACTGTAGCCTGACTCCACCTACTGTAACCTCACTCCACCTACTGTAACGCGACTCCGCCTATTGTAGCCTGACTCCGCCCAACCCAAACGGTATATAAACGGCTCCACGGCTGACTAGCTCAGGTCACAGCAATGCAATGCAAAGCAATCACCATATTCTTTCCTCACATCGATCTCATGTGGTCGAAGTCTTATGACAACCTCTTCACTCTTGAGCAACCTGAACACAAGAAATCAGGCTGCGCCTATTCATTACTTGTATCATTGTTGTATTAATTGTACAGTTGTATTGTTATGCCATAATTGTTGTATAATTATGATAAACGGTTTAATTACCCAAGTTTGAGGTTTCCGGCATTGTGACTACCACTTACAAGAAGTCCGGCGTGGCATACACAAAGGCGTGCAGCAAATTCCGACCGAATCATCTTAACTACTTGGTATTCCTATATAATCTAGCCGTCCCACCATACTTAGCCAGTATAGAATTCATCGCAATAATACTGAATTTTTCCATTGACTACGATACGGACTGATTTCATTTCGCCTGTGCCCAAAACAGTTCACTCTCTTAGCTTTAAACACTGTGAAATCTAAGAATTTTAACAAGGGCAGTTAGAATGAACGTTGCCATTAAGTGATCAATAGGGAATAAGTATTTACATGGACACTTGGATGGGATGCCCGTATTCATCATTTGCGTGGACCCCAGCATAATTTTAACTTTTTCGGGGATTTGGTGGATTAGCTGCTGTAGTTCGCTGGAGTCCTGCGGTCACACAGGACAAAGTTAGATCGCCGACACCACAGGCACTCGTCGCCCTTGTAGATACAGAGCGAGATTTGCCACCATGCGACTAGTTTGATATTACGATGGTGGTGGATCTTGGTATTGGTTTACTCTTAGCTAGGCTTCCCGAAGGAAACGCCGGACTCGTTCTCAACTTGGGAGACCCTGCTAGGGGATGAATTCGCTCGCTGTACATCGCAGCCCGATACCCAGAAACACATTCCAGCCACGAAAGAGTGGGAAACTGTTGGGAAATCATGCCAGGTTTTATTCTGAAAGCATTGTTTGTTTAGGGAGGAGGACGGGAAGTCCACGATATTATGCTAAATAAAAATAAAAGGATTGCTCTACGATTAGAGAGACCAGATCTTGCATATATCTAACGCGTTTAATGAACAGTAGAAAGTATATGAAGAAAAAACTAAGAAGGAGAACAGCATGTACTACGTCCGAACCCTTCACAGAAACCATTGAACAACTCAAAAAACCGATTTTCTACAAGCCTCGGCATAGCTGGTTGATATATTTATTTATATGATCTTGTAAACTGGTTTTATTCAACAAATGCGAAGTTGGTATAAGTCTTCGTTGTCGTTGTAGTTGTTGTTGCCGTTGTTGTTGGTGTTGTAGGTCGATGGCTGACGTTTCGGCGGTTTCGCCTCCTTCAGAGGGTGGACGTATTCTATACGAATCACGTGTGGTCTGCATGTACTTCAAAGTCTGCTATGTTACAGGGCTAATCTAGAAAGCTTAGATGAAGTAGTACCAAGGGCGTACTACCGCCAATACCTTTTCTCCGAACTTTCATTAAGCAAGAGCTACCGAACAGCGATATTGACTCTGCATTTCGTTTACTTTCGCACGAAATTCTCCGCATACTTAATCACTACCAAAAACGAAAAATAAGCTCAAACCTCAAACACCAACAAAAATGTGGTATGTGGTAAATGTGTTAGAGAGCTCTTGAATTCAAAATCTGTTAGACTTCCTATTAGTGAAATTTGTAGTTATTCCTAGTCAGTTTGATATTAGAATAACAGAGGAACATCTCAATGATGCTTTTCTCCATTGAACATCCACTGAAAAGGAATATAGAAATCAATACCAAAAATTAAATGAAGAATGGAACAGAACACTAAACGAACAGCAAAGACAGCGGATTTAGAGCCTTCACTTATTTCTCGACTTGAAAACGAACACCCAATTAATTTGCCTTGTTCTTTACTTGCCTATTAAAACACATAGGATTACTTCAACTGATGATATTACGTCAACGAACTGATCATCATTTAAAGTTAGATTTCTCATCAGTTCTACAGGCAGGCCAAAGGATGGAATGACGTGGTTCCTAAACTTTATCCTGACGCAGTTGCTAAAATTCGTTCCAACCCATTTACCCAACACCAAAATATTTCTAGAACACCTACAGTGCATGGAACCAAACAGCACGCATGTAATGAAGTCATTCGATGTTACTTTACTTTATAGCAACATGTCGAATGACTCCGCAATGCAAGCCATTCTCGAGCTGCTCGTAGAGCGCGGAAAGAAAATAAAAATGTATGGCTTGTGGATTGCGCAACTAATGACTCTCTTAAAACGGTGTCTTAGTTGTTCAATCTATAGGTGATCTAGAAAATATTTTACACAAATTAGAGGGCTGGCGATGGGGCAGCGTTTAGCACCAAGCCTTGCCATCGCTTTCAAGTCTAAGGTGGAAGCTCCAGTTCTCAATCACCGACCACAACGGCGATGATTTTGAAGTGAATGTGCCGATCCAAGAGCAGGAATCAAAAAAACATCAACGCGCAAAACTCCTGAGGCGTTTTGGTTAAATTTCAAAAATCCAAAAATGAACCGGGAAGACGAATGCCTCACTATCACACGTGACCTAGCGCCCTATTTCAAAATAATATTTTGACCGTTCGGTTTGTCTCGTTCGCGACCCTATGTGAACAACGTGTGGGCCAGTCCCACACCTAACATCACGATGAGTAGCCTTTCTGAACGAAATGGCGTCTATTTTAAAGTCCGGTGTCCATTAATACTTAGCCCTTTTTTCCAACGCATAATTAAAGTATTCTTCTATAAAATACGTGCAGGTTCTAGGGGGCCGAAACCGCCGAAACGTAAGCCACCGATCAATAACATCAAAAACAACGACAACGACAACGAAGATCTGTTCCAACCTCGCCTCAGCTTAAGATCTATCTATGCCGAGGTTTATAGAAAGTCGTATTTTCCAGCTTTCTTCTAGGATTTTGGAACTCTGGCCATCGGGTCGGTAGTCCTTCTGCAGTGCGTTTGACTTTCCGAGGAATCCAGTTCTTAACGGCTCTTGTCCATCGGTTGCCATTCATATGCATTACGTGTCCGGCCCACCTTACCTTCGACTGTTTGGCGTACAAAACGGCATCTTCATTGTGTGGAACAGGATACTCCTGGCATCGTTCTTTCGGCTGCACGTTCATTAACGCTGAGTGGTTTTTCATCCTGTTTCCGCAACGACCAGGTTTCTGACGCATATGCTAGCGCAGGAAGTACCGTCGAGTCGAAAAGGTGGGCAGGAAGTCCGGTGTTCTTTGTTCTCCTCACTACATCCTCGATGCTATTGAAAGCTCCCCAAGCCGCTCGTTTCCTTCTGCTCAGCTCTGGAGCTAAGTCGTTTATCATACTGATTTCACGACCTAGGTAGACTCAACTGGAGCATTCGAAGATATTCTTTCCGTTGAGCGTAAATGGGCCATGCGAAACGAATAGGTTCCTCATGAACATCGTTTTTGTGAGATTTAGCTGAGAGCCAATCTTTCCATAGGCTTTACCAAAGTTGGCAAGCATTCGTTCCACCTGGCTAATATTTGGTGTAATAAGGACGATGTCATCAGCAAGGCAAGATGCTGTAATAGCCGACCATCGATTTTCATTCCCATGTTGTCCCATTCAACGTTCGCATGACGCTTTCGGGGGTGGTGTTAGATAATTTTATCGAGATTGCATCGCCATGTCTAAGCTTTTTTTTGACGTCAACGTTAATATCCTTGTAAAATGGTGATTTCTTGGCTTTGAAATTATTATACAGCTCAAGAAGAATCTTTATGTACTGAGTAGAGACTTCTTGACTATCAAGGGGCTTCGATGACTGCTTCTATCTCAGCTGAATCGAAGGCCTTCTGTAAATCGATGAAAGTGAGACAAAGCGGTGTTTTGTACTCTCGCGATACTTCAGTGAGCCGTGCTACCGTGTGGATGTGGTCCATCGTACTAAATCCTCTTCGAAACCCAGTTTGCTCGCACGGCTGTCCTTTGTCTAGTGTTCTGTCAATCCGGTTTAGGATGACTCGAGTGAAAAGTTTGTAGACGACAGACAGCGAGCAGATTGGGCGATAGTTGCCGATATCGTGCAGGTCACCGTTCTTAAACAATTGCAGGGTCTTGCTGGTCTTCCACTGAGTAGTGACCTTGCGTTCAGGCAAGTAACGTGTGAAGAGCCGAGCCAGTGTGTTTACGAGGACTAGCGGAAGGTTTTTAAATGTTCTGGTCTTATATTTTCTCCAATGCCTTTCTGGACGCTGTAACTGTTCCGTCTAGGCGCCGGAGTGCAATCATCTTGGTCTTACAATTGACGAAGCTTCGGTGGGCTTTGCGAATGCTTTTCCCAGCCTTTGCAGCTTCCATCAACACTACTACTCTTCTCTCTTTAAGATCTGCTTTTGTCGCCTGTTTGCATTGTTTTGCAAGTTCAGACGCCTGCAGTTCGTGCGTTTCCTCGCTGGCGTATCAGCACGAGCGTTTCTGGAGACAGACGTCTCTTGGTGACTTTCGTACTCTGAGCTTTCATAGCGCTAACGTGAAGATGTTGAATGAGCCGATCGTATTCTTCGTCGATGTTATTAACAGCGGCATCTTCTCAACACCCGACTAATGACTTAAATAAGCCACAGTTTGTAGTGGTTCTGGAACTTAAGTTTTGGAATTTAGCGGCTTCTCCTTTCCGCGAGAAACAGAATCCTGCACAAAGAAGGTGATGGTCTGTTCACGTGTATAATTCTGGAACAACGGCGACATCGGTTGGGCAAAACGTTCTGTTTGCTATGATGTGGTCTATTTCGTTATGGTCCTCTCCATTGAGAGATCCCCACGTCTAGCGTTGAGGGTGGCGCTTCTGGAATTTCAAGTTACCATGAATGGTCTTGGTCGTTATGAGAAGCTCCGACAGCCTCTCACCCTGTTCATTCCATACTAATCCGTTGGCCTTAATGTGACGTTATTCAGACGTTCTTTTTGGTTCAGTCTAAGCGTTGAAATTCCCGCTGATGACCCTGAAGGATGTATACTCTGCTCTGTAAAACTTCTCTAAGACCATATAGAACGCTTCGACTTCTTCTTCGTCATAGTTTAATGTCGGGGCGTAAACGACGAAGATTGTCAAAGCCGGAATTGCTCCACATCTTTTTAATCGTAAACCTCGGATTCTGGCTGTAAGCTATCCGAGTGAATCAATGTTCATAGACAAACTCGTACTGACGAGAACGCCGCCGCCGCCGACTCCTCTACTGTCGCATGTTCCGAGAAACTGTTCTTATCCGGTGTACCATAGACGACGTTGAATTGGTGGCGTCGTTCTTTCTTGCATGCGCACCTCTTCCATCGAGGAGTCGGATTTAAGAGTGCGTGCATTGCAGGTAGAGATCGTCGCCTTGGTGCTTTACAATCTAAGCAGCTTCATTGCTCCTGAGATTACATCAGCCTCTCCGTTCTGGCCCTAACCAACGCTCGATGAGGCATGTTTCTTTCCTGTCTTTTGCTTTTGATACTCAGGTATAGCTTGCTGGGCTCTGAACGTGTTGGCTGGGTGTACCCGATTAAGACTCTGAGGGAAGGTCTTCACCAAATAAGTAGACCAAATAGTAGACATACAAAGAAGAGAACGGTGGCCGTTTAAAAAAGGCTTTACACAAATAAAAATTTTCGTGTTAAACTTTGTATCCCGAGGACTCGCGGTCGCTTACCGATGTATCGAGCCAGTGTTGGGATTTATAAAGAAAAGATTTTGGTAAATCATAAAATCGGTGTAGAAAGTTCTAATTTCATCTTAGTTTTCAAATGCCCTAAAGCTTAAATCATCAAAAATCTGCCAGGAAATTAAAGTTTTTAGATTTAGTAAGGCAAATACCGTCAACACCAACGATACACTGGGAGGTATTTCGCACCACGAAATCTCTACTGCCTTATCGCTTCGAATTTCTAAACTGGAGCCTCGACGAGGGAACGGGAAACATATGCGTTTCTTGCTTTGCGAAGGAGGAAATTTTGTCTTTGAAACATAGGAAAGTGTATATCTTCTTGCAAATATCTATAGATTCCAACGTCTTTAATTTAAATTTACAAAAATCGCTATGAACTGAGATTTGTTGGTTTAAAGCTGAAAATAGCCTTACACTTGCATCATATGCATCGAAATCAGTTCCGCTCAAGATCAGGCTATTAAGCAAACACATCATTGCCCTCGAAGCTCATGCTCACAGTAGTAATTAAACAGACTGCTTAGAAATGATTTCCCAAGCGAACAACCGAAATCGAGCTGCATATCGATGGAAGTGCACTTTCAGCAAAAAACATATTTTGTGTCAACCCAAACTAAGAAACGTTTATGATTATTTACAGTGAATCGACATGAACGAGTACGGCCTCTAATTTTGCACCATTTTGCACTGACTATCCATGATTTTTGTTTAACTCATTCCCCATCATTTTTCTTTTCCACTTCTCCCTCTTTTTATTTATTCAATCGGTAATACCATATATGGTCCTAGACTCACAGTTTGCCAGAGCGTAATTCACAGCATACACCCTTAACTCTGATGATAACTGATCAGTAGCTAGAAAATAGCAATTAACGCTGCACCACCGAAATAGCATGAATCGCCTCAAACAACACTAGCGCATTATGCAGAATTCGTGGAATGAACACATCTTCTAAATCGAACGCTTCCTATCAAGCAGGCGGATGTTTGAATGGAATCTTGTAATTGTGTTAACTTAAATGATAGCCGTACCGCGGTTTCGGATGATGCAGACATGTCTTCTGCGTTGTCACTGTCATCTAGCGCCATTCTATCACTACTCCCTTCATCCGCGCAGTCGTCGCTAATCGGAATTGTTGCGGGTTGCAAAGTATTTGCTTGGCATTCATGGATCACCGAGAGTTGTAAATTTGAATAATAGAGCAATGTTATATCGGAGGTCGAAGTTGCAAGAATTAGAGAAACACATTTGTGTTAAACTACCATCAGGCCTAATTAATCCAGTAAACTCATAATTCATTTTGCCACCTTTCCACATAGTCCCACTTGGATGCAGTTATTTGCTATCATTCTGGATTAGTGCCGCTATTTCATCGAAAGCAGTTTTCTTCAAGAATTGCTTTCTTTGCGCTCATATCGCAAGTAACTATTCCGCATTTTCATTTCGTGTTCACTTAAACAACAATGGGCTAACGAGGGAACCACTATAGAAACCGAGATAAATTTTATCATTTGTCTTTCAACTATTACCTTAACATCTTCATAATACTGCTAAAACAGCTAAATACTCCGAAATCACTAAAACCGAACGGGTTCTAGAAGGTGCTGGGCTAATGGACCATAGGAAAACTGAATAATATGATTATTTGGCAAAATCCAAGACTGATCGAAATCACTCGGTGTACCTAAGAAGCCAATCAATATTCATGACGTGCATGCCGAGATATGGAGGATGGGGAGCGCCACGAGGATCAACGACTCAGTAAGAACCTTTGTGATCTCTCTAAGGCCCGTATCATAGTCGTTGAATGCAACTACACCTTAGTGGCAGTAAGAGCTCGCTTTCGGTCACATATTCTCCCTATCTGTCAACAATTTTAGTGTCATTTCCCTTCCTTCTTGAAATGCTGTAATTACTACTTATTCGGATACATTGACCACCTGTCCTCACTGGTTGTGCGGGCTCCAACATGCTCTCCATTTTTCGGAGCTTTGCTGGCTCACACACTGTGTTTCCCTAGAGTCCCAAGGTCAGCCTAGCCAAAGTCTGCCCTAGGTCAGCAACATCACAGGCAGTCGCTGCCCTTATGGATCAAAGGTGAATTTGCCACTGTGCGACTAGTTTAATGCCAAGATCGTGACGGATCCTGGTATTGGATTGCTCTTAGCTGGGCTTCCTGATGAAAACGATGGATTCCGTCTCAGCATGGGAGACCTTGCAGGTGGGAAGAATCCCCTGCTGTACATCGCTGTCCGATTTCCAGGAACACTTCCCAGCCACGACGCGGCGGTAAACCATTGGGTGGGCTTGTTACTAATAGTGGCAAATATCACTAAAAGAGTTGTGATTCACACTATTCAGTTTTTTAGTAATGCTGGGATATTTGCATAACTCCGGACCGCAGGTGTCTGCGCTGGGGAACGAATGCGCTATTACCCTTTTCGAGGGCTAATGCGTTCACTACCACACTATGCGGGTTTTTCGCTTCGTCTGTTTCCCAGATTGCCTATCAATCCCGCTAGAATGACAGCTGCTGGTACTGATCGATAGGGATAGGTAATAGCGCGTTCGTTCCCCACCGCAGACACCTGCAGGTCGGAGTTTTCCAAATATCACAGCACCACTGAAGTTATATTTCGCAATATACTCCGCCATTAAAAAGAGTAGGCAGTAAATAATGGGTTAAAATTGTGATTATTCAGTTTTAATTTACTGTCCATTGCTTTTTTATAACGGGGTATTACGTGAAATACAAGTAAAACGACACTGACATATGAGCAGAACTGGGAACCTCAGTTGGGCTTCTGACTCGCGATTGCCCTCGCCAACCTGGAAGTGTGGTCGCTGGTTCGATGCCCAACTTAAGGTCCAAATTTTCCTCATGTCTAAGCATCGTTGTGTTTAAATAACAATAGCATGAGGTACTTGTGAAGGGATTAAGTGGGAATGGTAGTGATAGATTAACAGATATTACCAACGGCAAAGAACTTTTGTTCCACTTAATTAAATTAAATGCTCTTTTGCAATCTTATGATATTGCAGCCGATGTCAAAAAAACGCTAGGCACTTTCGGTTGGTGGTGCATGTTTGTATGGTCACATAACATTCGACAGTTAAGGTAGAATAGTCGTTGTGTTTCCTTATTCAAAGAAACTGACCATAACAGATAAAGTTTCTCTTCAGAATTGCCGTATAGCATTAGTACAAATAGATCAGATTTTGTACAATTGGAACTGCTTCCCCGTACCATTCCAAAATTTGCTTCTTTATTTTGTTTTCTGCTCATACAGCTCCGGATACCGAAATGCTTGATCGTTTGTCGCAATTGCCGTTCTTGCCGGTTACATGTATCGCTTAATACAAAGGCCTGACGCCGATTCTCTGCGGGACTCATTCTCGTTGGGAGTGCAAAATGAAAAGCATGGACTTGAATTATCCCGTCCTCTAATCGAAAATCTCTTAGTGACAGTGTATTGTGCTTAGTTCATATTCTTAGGCACACCCAAGCACAGACAGGCTTTTCATAGAATTGGGTGCCTATATTTTTCTCTTAATAACTATTTCCACTTTAAATTGTCTTACAGTATCTATTCTTCTTGAGTCCAAAGAGCGGCTCTTCACTGCAATCGCTGCTGCGCTCATTCAGAAGTTTCCATGAATTATCGCGTTTCACCTTTCACCTCACGCATCACAACACATTTGTCAGATTTTTCCTAAAGCATGTTGTCGATACCTCGCAGCTCGCTTAAATGTTCCTTCGATCGGACTTTATTTACTGTCTGTTCTAAAATTCGTTTTAATTTTGATCTAATTTAATCGTTTAATTTAACTTTTTAAATAGTGCGCTTGTGGCGAAATGGTCGAAAGCACCCTGCAACAAACACATGGAATCGATCCCCGTGCACATCACCCACTGAGCCCTCTATTCCTCCGGGGTCGACAAAGCGATACCTGACTTGTCTGGGAGGATGGCAGCACTGGTTCGATACATCGGTAGGCCACTGTGAGTCATTTTAAAGGCCAAATATGCATTCATTCACTTCCAACGACACTTAATAAAGTCGAATGGATGGCGCATCCCTCAGGGATTGATCAACGCCGAGAGCCTTATTCTTTTATTCTAAACTTCACTACATCGCAGGTTTGTAGTAAATTTTTAGGGCGCGCGAATTTTGTGGAGTCGGCGCCTCACACCGATACCTCCCATAATTTCTTATTTTATTGATTAGGACAACGGAGAGACTGCAGAAAAAATCAGGAGCGGATCTTACCACGATTTCCCTTTCCGTGGGTTCGCGCATTACACAATGCTTCATGGAGACTCTTGCTCTGCGTTTCTCTCAGCTAGTTTTCCTATCTAACGCTGCCATTAGCAATCACCCGTCAACTGGGTTCAATGCCAATCTATTCTCTCCAAAGCAATCCTGTTTCGATCCCGATTTGTGCTTTCCAGATCAATCTCGCTGAAGGGTGATTGCTGATGGCAGGGCTAGGTAGAGAAACTAGCTGCGAGAGACGAAGAGCAACGTCCTACGTGGCGCAGTGTGTAATGCGCTAGCCCTGGAAAGAAAAATCGTGGTTCGATCTGGCTTAGGACCCTAGTTTTGCGAATGTCTCAGCATCATTGAGGTGTCCTGAAATGTTATGTAGCAGCAAAAAAGCATAAAACACTCGGTGTTGATCAATCCCTCAGGGATGCGTCATGCATTCGACTTCGTTATTTGGAGGTGATTGAATGCATATCTGGTCTTTACAATGACTCGCGGTAGCCTACCGATGTATCGAGTCAGTGCTGCTACTCTCCTAGACAAGTCTGCTAACAAATTGCCGATCTCGGAGGGATGGAAGACTTGGCCATGGGCATAGAGATCGATTTGACGTGTGTTGCAGGGTGCCTCTGACCACTGCGCTACACGCTCCCGCGCCTTGCTATTAAATATTTATTGCGGAATGTGTTGTAGGTCCTTCCGTTACAGGTTTGCTCCTCATCGAATATGCTCGTGCAATCTTTCGCTAATCAGCTACCTTTTTTTGCAAGGATTTCGACTATAACGAAAAATCTTTCGTAGGCAAAGCGTTGCTTTCGAATAGTTCGTCGGTTCCCGAACTTCAGAACTGAAGACTATTGGGGAAAAAACTTCCCTAATCCACGAAAATTTTAATATTCTCGGGCTTTTATCTTGACCAATAATGTTGTGTTTGAGTTCATTTTCTTTGTTGACTTCAATGACAACTTTCCAAAGTTCTGGTTCAAAGTCAACCGTTTTTTTTTGTGCCAATAATATAATGCCCAACACCACTTTCGCCTTAAGCGCATGGGCTGGACGATATGGTGTTGTTCCAGACTAACAGTTATATGTCACTTGCAAGATTTTTTGGATAACAGATGTCATTGTTGTTGGTAATCCGCAGTTATGATATACTTCTAAAGTATCTTTTGAGATTATCACTGCAGTGCTTGCTTCGAAAACAACTTTTCATTTTTGAGTAAAATTCGGCATAAGATACGCATTGTGAAGAATGATAGATATGTGGAACAGTACGTGTGAGTACACAAGTTAGTAGAAATGTTGTGTCCTCATATAGTGCAGTAGTCAGAGGTGTCCTGCAAAACACACGCGATGTGCCATTGGTTCAATCATGCGGCGTGGACCCACTGAAGCACCAATAATGCGTATTAATGCGTATGAATGAGGACCGATGGACAAGAGCCGTTAGTGACTGGATTTCTCGGAATGTCAAACGTACTGCAGGAACACCACCGACCCGATTATCAGATTTCTTCACAAAGAGCCTTGAAGAAAGATATGATGTTCGACGAGTCCTTAGAGCGAGCAGAACGCACTGGATTAATCTTGCACGCGGGAGGGAAAAATGGAAGATTTACCGGCGCCCGCTCAAGTCACTCAACGATCAACGGGACTACAGGTGATACAGGTGATAAACAGCCTAATTACCCATGCTTAAGATTGCGCCTTAGAGATCTTTAATTGGTTCACGCTAATTACGTTTGTTTAATTAACACTGCTTTGGACTCTGCCGTAGAACTAACTTCTGTTAAAAATTTACAAGCACACCAAAGTGGAAGCTGCAGTTACCTTACGACATACTTCTCTTTCTACTTTCTCTCCATCAAATTTTTTGTTTGAAATCAGGCATTTTCGCCAATTCCGCTCAATCCGGCGTAAACCGCAACTGCAGCAACAGCAACTAGTCGTTTTTCCACTCTCAGTCCTGAAAATGATAAGCAGTATTCAAAGTTATTAACGGTATAAACCAACTCTATACGACCGACTATATAGAGGTGCTCCACGATGTGTGGTATACGAAGGGATAACCGAAAGACATGATATGTACAGCACAAAGGTTTTTTTGTATGTGAAGAAAAACGTCTCCAACGAGTATAGCTTGCAAGTAGTACCAGTCATTGGAGAACACCTCGTACCGAGCCATCCGTACACATTCGCTCCCATCTACATTTTCACCCTGACAACGAAATAGACCATACGTCGTTAAACTACCACGTCCCATTAGTAAGCTCTAACCTTGTCGGCGGTTCTCGGATCAAGGGCAACAAGTAGTGCTAGATAGACCAGTTAGAACCGGCAAAGTTCACGGGTTCACAGACTGCTCCTTTTTGTAGGCAGCGATCACGGTCTAATATGAAGCCTGTAGTCAGAAATAAACAGCTGTTCATAGTTTCCATCCTATATGACGCCACAAAGAAGTATCCACACCTTTTAATAACTCGAAAGACCGACTTTCTATACCGGCTTCCATTCTTAAACATCCAAATAAAGCTCTCATTAAGTGGCTGTATAACAAAATGGTATCGCAAGCCAAGTAGTAAACACATTCTAGTTCACTGCTTCTCTTCTCATCCATCACACATGAAAAAAGCATTTATCAAAAATATGTATCGTACGGCTAAAAATGTGTGTATAGGAGAACAAGAAAGGAAGGAATCGCAAAACCTGGCACGAAAAATTGCCACTTCCAATGGCTACGAAGTAGAAGCCGTTCGGGTTGGAGGAAAACGTTGGGTGGTTCCCCAAAATAATATTTCAGACGAAAGTAAGATCCCCTTTAAGCTGCCCTTCATATCAAATGAATTAAGTCACGCCATTAAAATGTGCTTAAGAAAAAGTGGTCTTGAAAATTATGTAACGATTGTTGACATCCCCCTCAATACCCTACGCCGCCAGTTAGTTCGAAACCGTCTCTATGATCGTTTGTGCAGCTCAGAAAACTGTATGATCTATCCTAACTGGAAAGACGTGGATCGCATGAGTTTAGGTATAATATACTTGATCTCATGTAATGCATGCGGCGAGGAAATATCGGGGAAACGGGTAGACCTCTTTGTGTCCGCATGAAAGAACATCTAGATGGAAAATCCAAAATCCGTCTAAACATTCCTCTAGGTACGCATAGGGCACAAAAACACAACGGCGATGATTTTGAAGTGAATGTGCGGACCCTAGCGCAGGAATCAAAATCATCAACGCGCAAAACTCTTGAGGCGTTTTGGTTAAATTTCAAAAATCCAACGATGAACCAGAACGACGAATGCTTCGCTATTATGCGTGACCTGGCACCCTATTTCAAAATGATATTTTGACCCCGGGGCGTGTCTTGCTCGCGACCCACGTGAACTACGTGTGGGCCGTGTGGGCGTCAGTAGGCCTTTAATTTGTTATACTTCAAACCCACTTCTAGACAAAGCGTTAGGTTGTATCACCACGTTTTCGTTCACCTTCAAGACTTTTGTTGAACCACATTTTATTGTAATTTTGGTAATACTGCAAAAGTCCAGTGCATCTTGGCAACATTTCAGGACTTTGTGAAAAGGATTTTTTACTTTTCCATTTTTCCACAGTTGGCAAAATATGGTCGACTCGAGAGTTTCTGGCGATATTTTCGTCATAGATTTTGCTTCTAACGAGAATCAAATATATTTTCTGTGTTTAACACATTCGAAGAAACAATGGCAAAAAATTTAGTTCTTCATTCTGGGAGACGCCTTCTTGCATTGTTAAGCTAACACGATGTTAATAAAATGGTTTATTTCGCAAATGCTACGGCGCCCCCGTCTTCCTCTGAGCCGCTTTGATTCGTGTCGATGGTCCACAGCTGCTCGTCGTGACGCTGTGATTGCTCGTTGTCGCATGGAATCGAATAAAGTGGAGGTGCATCCTGCAACAGTCGGTACTATATATGCTAAAACGTAACGAATCGTTATTTATCAAACCGACCCTCATTTATGCTCTTCGACAATATCGAATTCTACCAGGTGATTAACAGACAATGAAGGCAGGCGAAATCTCTCCGTCTCTGATTTCGAAATAGCACTCTGTTGTACGAAGATCTATGTCTTGCCATCTGCACGTGAAACTGCGGGGGCCAAACTCGTCAACTATGATAGATATTGTGGATTTTTGTTATCGGAGAATGTCATAGTGTTAGACACAGGATATCAAATCTCTTACTCTAAGCGAGAAGTTTCACGGTCGGAATGCGTTTCACCGGAGTGACTATGAGGTCTATGCCGCTTTGTCGTCCTTCCTTTGGTTCTGAACAAAACTGTTTCATATTTAATCAGTTCGATCCTAAATTAACGCAGAGATTTTTCCTTGAGCTTTGTAAAGTGAACCGGTTAGCACCGTACTAGTGATGTCTTTCATCATGAGTACGGTGCTAGTTTGATTCTGCTCAGAGCCAACCAACCCACCTGATTCGGGAAATTGGTACCGGATCTCTTTGGTAAAGATCAGTATCTGCAATCAAGATAGAAACGCTCCAGCCCGGCTATCTCAGGACTCCAGGGACCAGCATTCAACGACATTAAAGATGAAATGAAAATTTTCAAGCCGCAACCGAAGTTACACGTAATAACTTGGAGGAGCTTCGCTGACACTCTGCCAGCTTTGAGTTTTGCTCACAAATATTTCGTCGCCTCTCTATTGCTGTACCGCAATAGTTAGAGTGCACGAATAAATTCGTCGGAGCTCGTCGAAGGTTTCCGTCCACAACTACAGTAAACAAATCTCTTCACCGTCTCACTTTGCTTAGGGGTCGCATGATTTCGATCTCGCACGAAAATTTTCGTAATTCGAAAAAATGCATTTGACTTTTATAAACATTTGGTGATATTCCTAATCACTTGTCTACAATTTGTTCGCGTGTATAAAATCGCAACAGGCAGTTCAATGGCTGCCAACATTATAACACTGTACGGAGTTTTTGTGGACTTTCATTTGCATTTACATGGATTGGAAGCAGTAAATTTACTTTCTGCCTTTCTCCGGAATTCCTCCATGGTTCGAATCATTTTTATCACTAAGGGTTCAAAATCTCCATGATTTTAGCAACTGTCCTGTTATGGGCGAAATTTTTGAAAAAAAGTGATGAAAGGGTTTCCGAGCTGTCTTACTGTGGTGTCCTTCTGTGTGGACAACACATCTACGTAAAAAGTATGTAACAGCCTTAAGTGATTGTTACTAACGTGGCTTTACCGGATTTGGAAGTCAGTAAAAGAGATAGAAACTCGGCTGCGAAAATTTATATGATTAGAGCACTTACCACAACCACATTACACACGCTTTCGTCCCTCTTTTCAATTGATCCTGAAAGCTGTTTCACAACTTCTCCCGTGCAAGTTCATGACTGGCTGCGCTTTTCCGAAAATTTGCGCAATGTCTTCATTCATGAGAAGAGACCGCTCCTTGGCGACGCGATGCACATTGGCATCCAACACCTGAATTGTCGTGGTTGAGCTTTCGTTCTCTCTGCTAAACGCTAGATGTTAGAAAAAAAACCAGGCGAGTTATAATGGTATTCCCCAGCCACTGTGTTTACAACGACGATGATGTTTATACTGAAGATAGTAGTTTCGTTCATTCGCCAAATATTCGATTTGTGATCGCTCGACAGAATCTAATGGACTGTAGATTAATGTGGGCTGTTTTCGTTGTAGTGCTGAAAGGTGACCAAAGATAGCTTTGTTCGGCTGCACTATTGCATGCTTCCGACCGCACTACGGTGCTCTCCGAGGTTAATTTTGAGCCAGTGTTGATGTTGAACTCAATGATACTATTAGGCCGTTCGGAAATAAAAGAGCTTCTCTAACTATGTTATTTAAAATGTCATAACTTCCTTCAAACAATGCCTTATTAATCAAAATAAGACCAGTTTGAATCTAAATATTTTTTCTAACGAGAGACAAGTTTAATAATTCTAGTTACTTAAAATTTTAGAGTTCCAGAAGCGATGAATTCGTTAAAGACATTTTTTACGTCTTCGTGGTTGGTGAAGCACTTCTCGCGCAGAATGTTGTCAAGATGCTTGAAAAAGTGATATTCGGTAGGCGAGAGATCTGCTGAATATGGTATGTGAGGCAAAGTGTCGTAGTCCAACTCGTTCAACTGCTGCAGCGCTGGATCCGCATAGCGAGGCCGGGAATGTCGTGGAACAGAATTGGTCCCTTTCTGTTGACTAATACCGGTCGTTGTTGTTGTAGTTTACGGTGCGGTGCATTTCGTCCATTTGTTGGCAATACTTGACCGCCGTAATCGTTTCGCTTGGATTGAAAAAGCTGTTATAACCAATCTGCATGCAGTCCACCAAACAGTCACCAAAACATTTTTTGGTGCCATTTCGGCTTTGGCAAGTGCTGTAGACCCCAATAGCAGTCCAGCCATTGAGCTGAAGGTCCTCGGTTGTCGTACCGAATCTAATTATTGTCGAGCGTCACAATCCGATCGAAAAAAGCGTCGTTCATGTTTCGCAGAATAAGAGCAGGCGACACTTCAAAACGGAGATTTTCTTTATTATTGTTTAACTCGTGTGGCAACCACTTGTCGAGTTTTTTGTGTCTTTCCTACACGACTCAAATCAGCTAGTTAACTACGATTTCCATGACTACATTTGATCGACTACCACCAGAGATCCGGGGCTTGAACATGATTCGAATGAAGCCACTGGTTCAAAAAGTGTTCCGTGGTTTTTCTTATCTTCTTCGATCTTAACGTAAAAAACAAATAGACTCACTTTGGATCGCGAAATGATGTAATTCTGCTCAAAGGACATCGACTTCTCATCAAAATTAGACCGGCGATTCGCGGCGTTGTTTCTGGCGTTGCGTAACCGGCGACAGTCGACGCATGTAACGCAGCCCATTTATTCCTTAGCACTGCTTCGTTTTGATGCAGCTGCTAATTAAGAATTCTTAATTCTAGTTTACGACCACTGTCAAGTGCTGTCCTGACTTATACAGACAAATTAACTCCAACTATCCGCCCATTTTACAGATCAAAAATTTTCTTGTGAATTTTCGATCGTTAGCTTTGGTATATATGTACGTATGTATGTATGTATGTATGTATGCATGCATGTATGTATGTATCTATGGATATATATATGCGTTTATGTAATTGTGCACCTATGTAGGAGAAAAGGCGTGCGTTTTGCATTGAACGATTTTGTGCACTTGTGCCTGTATTTACGTCTTTCCAATTAGAGCGGCTTATCAATAATGTCGACTCACTAAATGGAATTAATTTCACAGTAACATCTTTCTGATCTCCAACTTCTTCGTTCCGCAAATCCATCGCACTTGTAACAAACCGAGGTCGGAGTGAGAGCCTTCCAGATGATTCGGCTAGAATTAGAAATGACCAACGAACATCTCATAACTTTCACTAGACAACTTATGAGGAATCAATCACAAACCGAAAGATCTTCGATCTCATTTATGGGATGCACTGAAGAGTATTCGTCTCATTGTTCATTTGCACACTGTTCGAACCCCTAAAATTATTGATGGCATATGAAAATTGGACAATAATGACAACTAAGTCGAACATTGTTATTTGCTGCTCGCCATTATTCTAAGGACTTGCATTTTTATTGTTTTCACTGAATGAAATGTAGCAGGAATCTGCTAACACATCAGTGACGCGAAGATTGAGCTCTATGGGATAACTCTCTAACATAACCTCGAATATATTTCTAATGATGGTTGCCAAGATTTCTTCGCTTTTCCTGTAGGTCCATAGTGCGATATCTCCTTTAGCCGCTAGGAGGGGACCTCTTTACCACTAGTTCCCCTAGCGCGCTAGTGATTATCGATATTGTTTTTATCTTATTTCGGCGCTTGTTTTTTAAGTCGCTGATCTCTATTGTTGTGTGATACAACAAGTTGAAAAGGCTTTGAAAACACATTAATCAGGTTTCGACACCTAGAAGTAGTTTATGAAAGGGGGCAAATCAATATTAATTCGACCTTACGCTTATTGCTGGGCACAGTTGGCGAGGTGAGCAACGCGGTGTCGTTGGAATACTTCGCTCTTTTCTTGGACTATAATAAGTCGGTTTCATATATAATCGGCTGAATTCATTCTTAGACCTTCCAAACTGAACGTAATATGACTAATTTTTTTCTTTGCTTCGCGCTGGAAAGCGCTTCACAGCCTCTCTGTAGCTGTATTGCAATAGTTTGAATGCGACAAATAAATCCGTCAGAGCTCGACGAAGGCTTCGGTCCGGATCTCCGTCATCTCGTTTTGCTTAGAGGTCGCATGATTTCGATCTCACACAAAGATTTTCGGAATTTCAAAAATCTATTTGAGTTTTACAGACATTTGGTAATATTCAAGATCACTTCTCTACAATTTGTTTGTGTGTATAAAATCGCAACGGACAGTTCAATAGCTGCCACCATTATAACATTGTACGGAGTTTTTGTAGACTTTCATTTGTATTTTCACGGATTGAAAACAGTAATTTTACTTTCTGCGGTTCTCTGGGATTCTTTCATGCTTGAAATCATTTCTGTCACTCACCTGTAACACCTGTATCGCCTGAGGTCCCGTCGATCGCCGAGTGACTCGAGCGGGCGCCAGTAAATCTTCCATTTTTCCCTGTCGAGTGCAAGAGTAGCTCAGTGGGTTTTGCTCGCTCTAGGGACTCGTCGAGCATCATATCTTCTTTCAAGGCTCTTCTGACCATGGGATCGGTGGTCTTCCTGAAGTGCGTTTGATATCCCGAGGAATCCAGTCACTAACGGCTCTTGTCCATCGGTCCTCATTTATACGGAATACGTGTCCGGCCCACCTTACCCTCGACTATATGGCGTACAGAACGACATCTTGATTTTTGATCGTTGACGCAGATCGTGGCTTCGGATTATTTTCCTTACTTGTGTGGAACGGGACACTCCTAGCATCGTTCTATCGACTGCGCGTTCGATAACGTTGAGTGACCTTTCGCCCTGCTTACGCAGCGACCAGGTTTCTGACGCACACGTTAGGGCAGGAAGTACCGTTGAGTCGAAAAGGTGGGCACAGAGTCGGGTGTTCTTTGACCTCTTCACTACATCCTCCATGCTTCTGAAAGCTCCACAAGCCGCTCGTTCCCTTCCTCTGGAGCTAGGTCGTTCATCATATTGATTTCCCGACCTAGATAGACATAACTGTAGCATTCGGAGATATTCATTTCGTTGAGCGTGAATGGGGCATGCGAAACCAATCCGTTCTTCTTGAACATCGTTTTTGTGAGATTTAGTCGAATACCAATCTTTCTATAGGCTTTATCAAAGTCGTCAATTATACGTTCCGCCCTGCTAATGTTTGGTGTTATAAGGACGATGTCATCAGCAAAGCGAAGATGATGTAACTGCCGACCATTGATTTTCAATGTTTTCCTTATATAAGCAGACAAGAGGTTTTTATTATGGTCGCTGCTGAATTTTGGGCTTTTTCGGGGTCAGGAAATGGGGTCCGTTTCTTTTACTGCATTTAGCATTTTGACACTTTTTTTGATACCCACGTATAGCTTGAGAGACTTTGAATGTAGAGATTGGGTATACTCACGGGTAGCTTGCCAGGCTCTACCAGGGTGGACATGAAGATTATTTGTTGGAAAAAACTCCTAACCGCCTCCCATATACTTTACTCTCACTTGATTGCAGACTTTTATCCGAATTGAGTCGTAGAATACAATTCCCATAAGCGAGGACGCACCCACAAACGCGTGCATGAATACGCTCTGAAAATACAGAAAGTATGTGCCAAATCAACGCAGCAGAAACAGGAAGCCCATTCTCTGGAACCACCTGCATCCCAGGCAAGCAAAGGTCG
>UYYA01004544.1:0-49031 GCA_900624975.1 Angiostrongylus costaricensis | reverse complement strand
GAGATCCGTGGTTTTGTCACTCAGAGTTCAAAATCTCCATGACTTTAATAACTCTCCTGTTGTGAGCGAAATTTTTCAGTAGAGAATGATAAAAGGGTTTTTGAGCTTCCCTCCTATGGCGTCCTTCCATCCGAACAACACGTTTGCGTAAAAAGTATGTAGCAGTCCTAAGTGATTTTTACCGACCTAGCTTAATCGTATTTGGAAGTCAGAAAAAGGAAAAGAGACGCGACTTCAGAGATTTATATGATTATAGCACTTACCGCGACAAATTGCACACATTTCCGTCCCAGTTTTCAGTTAACATTGCAAGCTGTTCACAACTTCTCTCGTGCAAGTTCATAACTGGTTGCGCTTTTCCGAAATCTTGCCCAATGTATTCTTGCTTGAGAAGAGACTGTTCCTTAGCGATACGATGTACACAGGCATCCTTCACCTGAACTAATATGGAGAATTTAAAGCGACATTATTTTAACTTATTATTTACTGCCTACTCTTTTTAACGGAAGGGTATACATTGTGAAATACAACTTTAATGATGCTGAGATATTTGCAAAACTCCGGACCGCAGGTATATGCGGTGGGGAACGAACGCGCTATTGTCCTTTCCGGGGAGTAGCGCGTCCACCACCACACCACGCAGGTTCCTCGTTTCGCCTGTCTCTCAGCTAGTTCTATCGATTTTTTTCCATCAGTAATCACCCGTCAGCGGGATTGATCTGGTGGGCCCAAATCGGCAGCGAACCCATTTAGGCTGAAGCCGCAGTTATAATCACAATTTTAACTTATTATTTACTGCCTACTTTTTTTAACGGCAGGGTATACATTGTAAAATATAACTTCAATGATGCTAGCTGAGAGACAGGCGAAACGAAGGACCCGCGTTGTATAGTGGTGGACGCGCTACACCCCGGAAAGGACAATAGCGCGTTCGTTCCCCGCCGCATACATCTGCGGTCCGGAGCTTTGCAAATATCTCAGCGTCATTGAAGTTATAATGCGACACACTTTAGGTCGAGATTCTGTTTTGTGAGCAAACATACTTACCACAAGCAGAAGCTTATGTTTTTCCGTGCAATGCTTTGCATCCGTGTACATTTGTTAGCATATTATGAACTTGTTGTAGGTGGCATCGCAAGTTACGATTCCAGGTGCCATGGATTCTGGAACAGTTGAGATTTGTATTCTTTCTTGATAAGCTTGCGCGAGGTTGATAAATATATTTATTTTCGGCTAACGTTTCGACGTCTTCGTCTTCTTCAGAGCCGGTGATCCGAGTCGATGGTCCATGCCTGTTGTTCGCCTCGACGTTGCGTCTTCGCCTTCCTGTAGAGCCAGATCTTCCTCAGCGAGCCATCTTCTCGAATGAGGCATGCTCACTCAGTGATGCCCTTTTATACACGATGCTGATGGTGGATATATAATGACAATGTCCGGTGGTAACAACTTGTATTTCTTCCGGACATACATCATTGCGCACATCGTGCAGAGGTCGGTGTATTATCAGCTAGCACAAAGCGTAGTAATATTTCGAAACCGACCTTCCCTAAACCTCGGTGTGACTAATCAATATGTATTCTTTCTTGATAAGCTTGCACGAGGTTGATAAATATATTTATTTTCGGCTAACGTTTCGACGTCTTCGTCTTCCTCAGAGCCGGTGATCCGAGTCGATGGTCCATGCCTGTTGTTCGCCTCGTTGAGATTTGGTTGTCAACACGAATACAAACGTAAACTTTGAATCCGGTTGAAGCTCCTACTTTTTCGTTCTTCAAGGAAATCCTGCAAAGTTTCTGTGTAACTGAAATTGTACCGTCATCATTTTCATCTATTTCTATTGTGTTTTCATTTACACAGGTCGTATCGAAAATACGTTGCGCGTAGGAGCAATTGTCCTGATTTCTAACGCAATAAATTAAACAAGTATGGAGCTAGCAAATAGGGCTTCACATTTAGTCAAATGTAAAAGGTTTCCCTAAGTGGTTCACCAATGCTAAACACTTTGCCCTTTTATTACTGGGAAAAAAATTGTTGTGAAAACGCTTAGGCCAAAATTGAAGTAAAAAGAAACGAATGGCAAATGAAACAAAATATCATACAAAAGCCTCCGGCGCTGCTTCAGCCTTCGCCTATTGGTGGAAGGCGTAGTGAATCATGTGGTGCAGCTCATCACTTTAACACTATTAAAAACGAAAACCACTCTTTGGTTGGCCTCGCTACGTTGCTCCACTTACAACTTCAAGTTGATAACCAGAAAGCCACTTGTAGCATTGGAAACATGGTAATGTAGAACACTTGTTGACATATATTGTAAATACTACCGCTGATAACTAACGGATCACCGCGTCTAAGTGATGTTCATACTGGCGACGTGCTATGCATAGCGTGGGTTCATTTCACTAGTAAAATCGCAAAAGTCACGAATTTTGATATTCCTGTTTGGAAAGGTCAAATAAACCAATATCACATGTTACAGATGCTATCCTGATGGAAACCTAGACATCTAGGAAAAGGCCACCGACCGATCTAAAGGGACAAATGGCTATTTAGCGGTGATTACTTGGGTCTTTATTGTGAACAAATGTACAACTACATAAATTGATAAGCTGGACATTCGAATCTTTTCTTACCTTGTTATTTTGCTAACCTGCGCATAAAACAATGCGAAGAAATAATGAAGGATCAGAGTTTATGCAAAAAAGACAGCACAACGTTGCGCGTACTGGCTTATTAGCACGGCCAACGCTGAGGGTGAGGCTTTTAGAATTGCGGTTTACCATGGATGGTCCTGATCGTTATGATGAAATCGGACAGCCGCTCACCCTGCTCGTTCCATTCTAATCCGTGGGTCCCAATGTGACGTTCTTCAGACGTTCTTCTTGGTCCAATCGTCGTGTTGAAATCTCCAATGATGACCTTGAAGAATGTGTGGTCTTTTCTGTAGAACTTCTCCAAGTCCATATGAAACGCTTCGACTTCTTCTTCGTCGTCATTTGGTGCCGGTTTGCAAATGGCGAAGATTATCAAAGCCGGAATTGATCTGGACAAACTCGTGTTGACGAGAACGCCGACGCCGCCGACTCCTCTACTGTCGCATGTTCCGAGGAACAGTTCTTCTCCGGTATCATGGCTGGCTTTGGATGGGCGGCGCCGTCTCGTTTTGATAAGGCCGATGACGTCGTACCTTATCCTTCTTGCTTGCACGAGCAATCTTCTATCAAAAACTCAGATTTAAGTGTACGTGCATTATAGGTGCAAATACTATATGTACTACTATAGACACTATAGGTATAGGTACTAAGGTACCCTAGTTCTTTGCAATCCAGGCACCCTACATTAGCCCTCAGGTTTTGGCAGCCTCTTTGTACACGCCCTGCCCAATGCTGCCGAATTGGGGGTCTTTCGCGGTCAAGGTAATAAGACGCGTTTCATTTACTGTTTTTAGCTTTTTGATAGCCACGTATTTTTTTCTTGCTGGGTTCTGAACGTTGAGGCTAGGTATATTCATGGGCAGCTTGCCAGTCTCTCCCAAAGTGGACATGGAGCTTATTTCTTGGAGGCGATTTCTAGCACCTCCCATATACTACCTTGTCACTTGAGATCACTCCACAGATCTCCCTCGTATAAGTGATGTCGATCCGGTTAGTCACGAGGCCACGTGGAGCGCCACGAGGCGGGGGATAGTGGGTTAATCGCGGAAAAAAGTGACCTTTGCTTTCCTGAGACGCAGGCGCATCCAAAGGTTGGACTCCCTGTTTCTGCTGCGTCGATTTGGCACATACTTTCTGCATTTAAGAGGTTTATTCATGCATGCGGGTGTGGGTGCATCTTAGTTTATGCGGATTGTATTCTACGTGCCATTTCGGCCAAAAGCCTTCAATTCTTCCTTGATATGCCTACTAATACACACCGACGTGCCCTTGTAGGTCTAGACCACACAAACTCATCGATCCGTTTGGGAAGGAACCTCTTTGTCGCTAGGTTCTTCTGGAGCTGTAGTGATTGCCGACGTTAGCTTAATCTCATTTCACGCCTCCTTTGTCTTTGAGCTCCTCGTAGGCTTCTTTCCGGATCTCCAACGAGCAAATGTATTCACCGTCTCGTTTTGTTTAGAGGTGGCACGATTTTGATCTTGTGCAAGAATTCCTGTAAGTTGGAATATCTACACGAGATTTCCAGATATTTGACAATTCTTTAGATTAAATTATTAATTTCAACTGCCTGTATAGCGTTGAAATAAGTCTTTATATCTGTCGCTAATTTCAACTCTATAAAGCTCTTAAAGAATTCCAATTGCATCTAAATGAACTGAAAACAGTAACGTCTTTGCAAGAGATTGATAAAAGCAGAACAATTTACCCTTTTACTTCTAGAAAAAATTATTGTGAAAAGGCTGGGGCTAAAACTAAAGTAAAAAGAAACGAATGGCAAATGAAACATACAAGCCAAAAGCCTCCGGCACTGCTTGGGTCTTCGCCTATTGGTGGAAGGAGTGGTGAGCCATTGTGGAGCCGCTCATCACTTCACCATTATTAAAAATGAGAACCACCCCTTGGTTGATCTCACTGTGGTTTTCCACATATAACTTAACGTTGATAACGATAAGGCTACTCGTAGCATCGGAGACATGATACTGGAAATCAATGGTCTACAAGTATTGCAAATACTCTGCTGAATATCGGCTCCCGTCGCTGAGCGGTATTCCATAGTGTTAACCTGCGATTTAAAGCCGGGGTTTATTTCACCAGTGAGATCGCTGAAGCCACGATTTTTTTTCACTTTTATTTGGGATAGTCGAGTCAATCAATATCAGCAAACACTGCAGCTGCTTTGAAAAAACCTAGACGACAAGTTAATGGCCGTCCATCGATTCAGTAGGAGGACCGATGACAAGTTGGTGGTGAACACTTGGGTTTTTAAGCTGACCAAATGCCGAACTACCACAGCACAAGGGGTTTTCACTTTTGTTTCATGAGCGCTGATCGAACAAGAAGCAAGTATGAAGTGATAAGCTGTAGACTCGACGTCTCCTCTCACCTCGCTATTTTACTAGCCCTGCACCATAACTTTAACAGTAGCAAAAGAAAGAGATAAAGAAAGGCTGATATTTATTAAGAAAAGGTGAATTTTGAATACACATGAAGTGTAGTGGTCAACGATGCCAGTCAATAATGAAAGCGCGGCTCCTCGTGCTACTCTAAGCTGAGTCAACTACGCCTTCTTTCCATTCCTGCTCACCAAATTGTTAAAGACTTCGGTGTTATTCTCTGCTCAAATAAGAAGAAAACAGCTTGTGGTAAAGTCTTGAAAACTCTAGAGCTTCATTTATTGGATAGAAAATCAACTTGGGCAGCATTGAGCGACACCTATGGAGAAAGCAGCGTCTTTTAGGGACTGCTAACCCAAAAGCCAATTCATGACCTTTGAGGGCAATAAATGATTGATAATGGGGCGAACGAATTACATACTGAGGTGTGTGCGCTATTTAAATTTAGGCCACATATAAATTTTCGAATCACGATTAATAATACATTGTGGCCTGTTTCTATATACGAATTGTTTCCAGCGGTTAAGAAGTGTTTACTGAAAAGGTTTGAAAAGCAGCTGTTAGATTACGACTGATGAATGAGCATAAAGGTTAGAAAAGAAGTAGAGAGAGAGGAAGAGAAAGGAGAAGAGGAGAAAAGGAAGGAAGAATAAAGGAATAAATGTGCAGAATTTGTGGAAAAAGTTGAAAAAAGAAGAAAGGCAAAGAGAACAGAATGAAATGGAGATTCAAAAAATAACAGAGCATCAAAAATAAGGCAGAATGGTGTTCGAAAAGTAAGAAAAAAAGGCATGGAGGAAAAGAACTTGAGAAGAAGACCTAGATGAGAAAAAATTCTGTGAGAGCGTCATCCAACCGACAAAGGTAGTATTCGATTGAAGCTTAGCCTCCGTTCACAAAAAAATCGGAAACTTCGATGTTTTGGTCACAGTGGCAAAAGTTGACTGCTCTTGGAACAAAAGCCATGATAGCTAACACTAAGAATATGTCGATCGTCTGTATCACCTGTCTCCCTGTTGGTCATCAAGTGACTCGAGCGGGCGTCAGTTAATCTTTCATTCCTCTCTGTCGCGTTCACGAGTAGCCCATTTGGTTCTGCTTGCTCTGGAAACTCTCAGACCATCATATCTTCCTTCTAGGATTTTCATGAAGAACTACGACATTGAGTCAAAGGAGTTCCGTTCCTGGAGTGCGGCTGGCATCCAGAGAAATCCGGTCATTAATGGCTCTTCTCCATCTGTTATCGTTCATCTGCATTGCGCTTCTGGCCCACATTATCTTCGACAGTTTGGCGTGAAGAACAGCGTCTATGTTTTTTGATCAAAGACCATGTAGGCTAGAGTTTCGAATCCTTTCACTAACAAGTGTGACGGGAGATACTTCTAGCATCGTGCTTTCGACGGCGCGTTCAATACCGCTCATTGGTCTTTCACTGGACTTACGTTGTGACCAAGTTTTTCACATACATTAACACAGGAGGAACCGTGGAGTCGAAGAGGTGGACACAGATTCGGGTGTTCCTTGCTTTCCTCACTGCAACAACAGCGCTCTCGAAATTACCCCAGGTCAATCACTTGCTCTTCCCCACCTTGGAGCAAAATGGTTCATCCCTCTGACTTTCCTACCAAGGTAGACGTAGTTGAAACACAGGAAGATTTCCATTACGTTGAGCATTATTGACGTTTACGTATTTCTCACAAGCGTCGTCTTTGTGAGATTTTGTCGAAGACCAACCTTTCCACAAGCTTTATCAAAATCGGCAAGCATTCGTTCCTCTTGGCTAATGTTTGGTGTTATAAGAACGATGTCGTCAGCAAAAGCGAAGTTGGTGCAACTTCCGAAAATCGATTTTCACTCCCATATTTCCCTTTGATTTCCCAATGTTCGCATGACGCTTTCGAAGGTTGTGTCAGATAATTTTACCGAGATGGTGTTCCTTACCTATCCCCTTTTTTGACGTCAATGGTAATATCGTTATAAAATGGCGATATCTGCGTTGTAAAATTTTTGTACAACTCACAAAGAATCTTTATAAATTGAGTAGGCACTCCCTGACTATTAAGGGCTTCCATCGCTGCCTCCTGTATGTTAGTGCACTTACCGTAACCACATTGTACACATTTTCGTTCCACTTCTCAGTTGACCTTGCAAGATCCTCGCAACTTTTCTCGTGTGAGTTCACGACTGGTAGCGCCTTTTCGAACATTTGCTCAAAGTCTTCTTGTATAGGAAGTGGCCGATCCTCAGCGACGCGATCCGTAAAGGCATCTCTCACCTGAATTTATGTGGAGGATGTAAAGCTACCTATTTGAGGTCGAGATTCTGCCTTTGTAAACATATTTTCCATAAGCAGAAGCTTAAGTTTTTTCATGCAATGCGCTGCATCTGTGTATATTTGTTGGCACAACATCAACCTGTTGTAGGTCGCACCACCATTTAGGATTGGAAGTGCCATGGATTCTGGACCAACAGAAATTTGCTTGTGAAGTCGAATACAAGCGTGTACTTTGAACAAAGCTAAAGCTCCTACTTCTTGGTTTTTCAACGAAATTCTGTAAAGTTTTTCTACAACTGAAACTCGTTTTTCCTTTCCTGCTTTTCCTTCTTTTCACTTAAACATTTGATTGTATTGTGTTTTCATTTGCACTAGTTGTATCGAGAATACGGTGCATAGTGTGCGTAGAAGCAAATTTTCGTAATTTCTAACATAATAAAGTGAACGAATGCGGGGCTGGCAAGTATTCTAAGCAGGCAAGTAGGCCTAGTTTCACACCTCACACATGATATACGGCGCTGTTTTTCTACAGTGTCCCATACTTTTTTCGTTAGTTAAAAACTTGGAGGGTTAACGGTTGTTGCTTTTCATAGCTGTTTTGTTGTTCTCCTAGCTAGTCGCTATACGTCTACTGTGCATTGCGTATCATCATAGTTAGTCTTTATCCAATTGTTTTAGGTGTGCCCATGTTTTTGCTACCATTTGCCACTTCTTCGTACATAATTGTGCTTAAATGTTTTATGTTTTATCTGTTTCCAGTGAGGCACCCGGAATCATTTCACGTGCTCCAGATTTGGTCAGCCCTCAGTGCAAACAGGTAAAAGTTTTTCCTATTTTCTTTCCGTTCTGCCTTTGCTTATGGGTTTTGCCATGTTATTAACATTTTCGCTTTTAAACTGTAATGTTTTAAACATTGCCAATCTTAAGCTGTCTTATAGCGCCAACAGTAGTGCATCAAGAAGAGACATCGTAACCGCTGAGCGCTATTCCTGTGCGCTAAACGACCTCACTTGGACATAATGAGCTGGCGAATGGAGGACACATAGGTAATTTTTTTCTACATAATTATACTTGGTTAGCAACGGGACCATCAAAGTATCTAAATATCTAAGTGTATTTGGATATTTGGATGACCCACCCTCATTAGTTGTGCGGGCATCAGCACAATCTCCATTTTTCGGTGTTTTGCTGCTTTAGCCATTGTGGCTCCCTGCAGTCCCGAGCTTAGCCAGGCCAAAGCCTGTCCCAGGTCGTCACCACCACAGGTGGTCGTCGCCCTTGCGGATCAGAGGGAGGTTTACCTTCGTGCGACTAGATTGATATCATGATAGGATACAAGGTACATGTGAAGTCGGTAACCTTTCTGGATTAGATGCATGTTTTCCCAAAGATTTCTGGTGCCAGTTCGCTGGCTATGCCAAGAAGACGAAGCTGCATGACCACACATGGGAAAAGGGACCATAAAGGTATTTTTGGAAAACGACTTATCTCAGTGCGCTTTTTGAATGTTAACGAAAACAAAAAGCACGAAATGCTATTAAAAACTTCATATATTGTTAACCTTTAAAGATGTCCTCAGAATATCGTCTTTTTTATTTAAAATGCAACCGTAATGATGGCGAAATATCAGCAAAATCAGAAACGTCTAATTCACTTCAAACCCGCTATAAACCTTTCCATAGGCTTATATGTTACCCACTGCACTACCGCAGCTTATAATTTTTTTTTCTGTCAACTAGTGTTTTCCTCTAGCATTGATATCTGCAAACGTTTGTATACAGGTATTATCTTGAGAGCTCAAACTATCACTGAAACCTGTTAAGCTGAATCGGGAAGGTAATCACGGATTCAATCTGGCATGGGGTACAAGTTTTGCAAATATCTCAACATCATCTCACCTTAGTATGGATGGAAGTGAACAACTCGACTAAGCCAACGATGATCTCTGGCTGATCAGTCGTGGTGATGCTTCTGAAGACAGCGTTGAGGTGGCGGCATATCCTGAGTTGCGCGCGAAATATACTGACTTTGCAGTAAGTATTTCATCCTATTTCATTGTTCAATTTTGTTGAATTTTTCTTGCTTGTTCATTGCAGTTTTCTTCTTTAGTTTTCAAGTTTAGCGATTGAAGTTTCTGATGTTGAAAGTTACCCTCAATCAACTCCAGAATGGTTATGGAGAATGCGAAGAGACAAGGTGACATGTTGCTGACAAAGAAACTACTATACGCTTAAATCTGCTCTCTCAATAGTTACTGCAAACCTTTCTTCTCCTTAGTTTAGGTACGTGACCCCTCTTTCACGTACTTACCTAATGTTGTCTGTGCAAATGGAAAATCGACAACGACCACCAGCACCTAATCACGGTGGACGACTTCAAGATGCAAGTATTATGAAGTTGTTGTTGCTCTTCGAATCTTCATTGTCCATGATTGGTTGCATATAGGAAGCCACTGTTATTATTTAGTTATGTGAAATAGACCTACTTGCACTCTTTTGATTGCTTTGGTGTTTAACATATTCTTTTCTCTTATTTCAATAAATAAGGCAATGCATATGGTGGCTACTGCGTTAAGTACTTCCAATGATATTTCGGGAAGGAAGCGATTCTGAGGAGACAGCTAGCATCTGCAATGATCGCCTGGAAACATCATAGTAGCGTGCTCTCGTGAATGCGGAAAAAATTACTTTTGACATGGAATTTTCTCATTGTGCAAGTAGAGGTAGAATAGTCCATGTGCTCAGAGCAAAGTTCCTTTAGCAAATGAATCACATCTGTGGCTGAGAGTTAGGGAAACAAATGAGCGAAGCTGGCTGTGACTGTAGAATATGAAGTTTCTTCTACAGCACTGGAATGCTGTTTAGCTCGATCTCGCCCGCCCAACGAACTCCTCGTCCTATGCTCTATGTGAAAGAGTAGCTTGATAAACTGTGAAGGTTGTGAAGATAGAGCATGTGGTTATAATCACTATTCTCAAAAATATCGGCAAAAAATAGCCGAGTAAGTGTTACGAATTTTTTCCAAACATGCAACTCTATAAATCACATCAATGATCAACAACTTCTTTGATGTCCAGCGATTTGTTCACACTCTGTAATTCTATTAGCGCCAACTACTTGCTTGCTACCCTAGATGGCATGCTTGGCAAAGACGCTCGGATACGTTTTTCGTTGAAGTCAGACAACTGTGTCAGTAAATGGGAAACAGTCCACCTGCGCGGATGTTGATTGCTTAGGAACAAAATAAATGGGAATTGTACTGGAACCTGATGCTCGCTAAAAAATACTCGGTTATTCATGAATTAATGGTGGTTCGCAAAATCTGTTATTAAACATCCACAGCTGACACAAGTTATTATTCTCAATAGGAATGTCGTTTAAAACTTCAACCTTTTCGATACTAGCACAAACTAATAAGTCCCACTTTTTGAAAATCCTGAAAATTTTAAAATTTTTGAAAGGCTTGAAATGTTTGACATCTTGTTGATTTTTAGAACAAATTGATTCAGATGTTCAAAACAGTAAAGCACAGTTAGGGAATGCATCAGTACGTACCCATGTGAGTTCAACGTTTCAACTTATTCTGCGTTTGTGTGAGGATCCACAAAACAATTTTGCTCATACAGCTCACCACTGGTGGATTCGTTCGGCTCAATTTTGTGTGTTGTTTTTCCATCATCTAGTTACAGTAAGGTTCCCAACAAATTCCAATCCGCAGTGAATTTGGAGTTTTTTTTCCTGAACTTTTCTGCTTGTTCTCTTTCGTACAATAAAGTAGTCTTCCGCCAATGAGGTGATAATCCGACGCCGTGCAAAATTTTGTGATAGCACAAAAGTTGGATGGGCGAAACGTTCTATTCACTATGACGTGGTGTACTTTATTACGGTACTCTCCGCTGGGTGACTCCCAGATACATCGTTAAGAATGAGAGTTCTGGAATTGTATATTACAGCGGGAAATCTCACTCGTAATTACAAACTCAGACAAAGTTTTATCCTGGTTGTTCCATTCTAATTTGTGGATCGTATGCGACATTCCCGAGATGTTCTCCTCTGTCCATTCTTTGCCTTAAAATTGCCTATCGGGTTTTTAAATAAGGTATAGTATTCTCCGTGGAAATTCTCCAAGATCACATAGAACGTTTTGCCTTGTCTTCTCTTGGATTGAGGTGTGTGCATGAACGATGAAGGAATATCAAGAGTAGCATTAATCCACATTTCTTCAATAGTAAACAACCTATTCAGGTTTGTTTGTTGTTCATATGAATCAATGAGTATATATAAGCTGGTGTTAACGAGGACGTAACTCAATCGAATCTTTTGCTGTTACATGTTCCAGGGACAAGTTTTTCTCCGGTACCATTTACGGCGCTATATGGGCGGCGTCTTCTCATCTCGATCAGTCCTATGGCGTCGTATAATGAAGGGCTCAGATCCTAGTGAGCGTACGTTATCTGTAGTACAGATCGTCGCACAACACCTTCCAAATTTATGTAGCCTAGAATGGCGCTGAGACTTCGGCAGCCTCTCCGTGCTCATACCACTCAATGGGTCCACATCGAGAGCTCCCTCTGAGTTGGATGAATGGACCCATTTATTTTACCATGTTTGGCGTTTGATACCCGTGCACAGCTAGCCTAGCTCTCAGCGCGGAGCTAAATGTAGTGTAACTTTCCAGTCTGTCCCTGAGTAGACTTGGAGAGTATTCGTTGAAGGCTCCTCCTAGCCAACTCATTGTACTCAGCCAACCCATGTATTTCCCACTCATTTGATTGCAGGCTGTTGGCCGAATCGACCTGCAAAATACGATCTGCAAATGCGCTAACGCCTCTGAGACATGCAAGCTTGGATATATCTGGGTATGTACTGGAAGCCTGGGCCAACTTTCTACAGCAGAAACAGGGACGTCATCCTCTCCATCCACCTACGTCCGAAAGAAGCATAAGGCACCTCATCTTGGATTTGCATAGAGTAGAGAAGTGTTAAGTAGTTACCACAGTCCTAGAATATCTACATATTAAAGTTATTGTCCACCCTTTCTAACCGTTTTATGTTGTTAATCGGAACCACTGTCACATATAATGGCTCCCTCTTTAAGTTCTCCACAGAGTCCAGTGCTGCACATCAATTATTTGCTTATCATTCTGACGCGCCTGAGTACATAGATATCCATTCATACACTTGCATAATGTGTAATTCACCCCGCTTTGTGTTTTGTTCACTTTCCTCATTGCTAGGGCAACTCCTTCCTTCCAAGGACACTCTTCGCAGTGACCAAATTAATACACGCGCTGTTTGTGCATAACTTAACCTAATCGCACTACGAACACAATCTCACGCTTGCCTTAAAATACGTCCACCTCTTATACCGTACTATTGTATTCTATATTACACTTGCACAGTATAGCACCTCACCAGCCTGTGGCAGATCCCAGACGTCCCTGACCAAAGTATCATCAGCTTTCTTACACTTTCCTGTGTGCTCCAGATAAAAGTCGATGAGGTTCTACTTGTACTATCGCTTTTCTGTTAAACATGACATGAATGAAGCAAACATCTCCATCGGTTGCATCATATGTCATAATAATGCGGTAAGTTTCGCTTTTGGCTATAAAGATATATTCGGCTTCTACATTGTCCTGCAGCGGTCGGTTACTTTTTCATTCCTACCTTCGTTTCTCATTTCGGTTTTAACATCTATCCGAATCAACTAGTAGGAAGACTGAGCGAAGGATTTGTCGCCGAAAACTCACCTCCCTCAGATCCACATCGTTTTCCAGGGAGAACTAAGTCGGACGACCAGCAATAGGCCAACCTCAGCACCCCGCACACTGGGTGCTCCCGTTTATGACGACGAGTGGTGAGACAACCGGTGAGAAGCCAGAAAATCTCGAGTTACGCAGGACGTCATTGGAACCGGATCTGACGAATACACGCACGACACGCCATGGAGAACGTTTCTTACTATGCACGTATAATGCCAGCACACTCTCCACAGACGCCGACCTTCACGCCCTTCTTGTAGCCGCAGATAGCATTAAATTTCGTGCGATCGCATTACAAGAAACAAAAATCAAGAAGACCGGCATACGCCAAGTGAATAACGAGACTCTTGTGATGCATGGAGAAAAGGTCCCGTCACCAAATGTCTGCCCCGTAGACTTTGTCGTCCACCCGTCCATTGTCCATCTCGTCGACTCATACGTCGTCTTCCCCATCGCATACTCGTCCTCTGTCTTTAACTGTCGCATCGTAAGAAGATTACTATCGTCAACTGCTACTCACCAACCGACGCATGCTGTTCAGAGACTGCCGTGTCCAGCGGCGTCTTTCTTCTTCTGGAAAACGAGTCTCCATGGACCATGGAAGAGACGTGCTACTGACAGGAGTGACTCATGTAAAGATCGACCATATTCTGAGAAACAGAAGATGGTGCCTACTTAACACATCGGCAGCCCCGTCATTCTGTACTGGTTCTGATCACCGCCTTCTTCGCGCGAAGATTCAATTCAGCCGCAAGCTGGACAAGAACTCTCGTCATTGACCGCAAGAAAAAAAGTCCAGCTGCTTACGACGAGAACACTCTGAACGATGTCCTATCCAAACGTGACTGGCAGATTAACGAAGACCCAACCGAAAAATACGAGCTGCTTGTCGAAGGACTGAAAACTGTGCCGAATTCGTCTCAGTTCCGCAAGCAAGAAGATCGGATCGCATCACCATTACTACTAAGGAGTTGCTCGAAAAGAGAAGGAAACTGAGGCTTGATCCTACTGCAACACGTTTAATATGGCTAGTATTAAGAGCAAGCTGCAAAATAGCTTTGCATGAAGGTCTACAACGGCCCAAGCGCAAGAAACTACTGGCATTAGCTTTGAAAAGAACAGTCTGAAAAAATGCCATCGGAACATGTGTGACTATAATGTTTTGCTCTCAACCATGACGAACGAAGATGGGATCGTCAAAACTTCCCGTCGTGATATGGAATTAATAGCGGAAACATTCTATACCAACCTTTTCCATTTCACAATTCCCATCCCGGTCCCTAATATCTCTGGTGGAGAAAAACCACCTCGAATCCTTCCATCGGAGCTTTGAGTTGCGACAGAAAGCATGAAAAGACGCACAGTTCCAGGACTCGATAGTATTACCCCCGACTTCCTTAGAGGTAGAAGCCACAATTTACACGTATTTCTCGCAAATCGTATGACAGTCTAGCTGCAGAAGGAAAAAAATTTTAAACCAGTGGAGGACGTCACGCACGGTCATCCTGCTTAATGATGGAGACCAAAGGAATCTTCGGAACTTTCGTTCCAAATGCTTGTTCCATGGTCATCGAAGTTTGTCGGGAATACCACTTGCCTCTAGTCCTAACCTTTATCGACTCCGAAAAAGCGTTTAACAGTGTCGAAACGAATGCTATCCTATCAGCACTCGTTGACCAAAGAGTGGACCCGTCCTACATAAGGACTGTCCGACGGATATCGGAACTACACTACGAAAATGCAGCTTTTCCATCGACTTCTTGCAATATCCGTAAGAAAAGCAGTTCGAAAGGACGACACAATATCGACACGTTGGTTCGATACTGTCCCCTCTGCTGAATAAACCATCTATCCGATGTTTTTCTTCAATAAGCAGACACAAGGTTGTTATTATAGAATTTATTAGGATGCAATAGTTGACGTTTTGGCGGTTTCGCCTTCTTCAGAGCCTGGAAAGGGCGAATTGAGATGAGATCTACTCAGCCAAACACTTTCGTAACCCTAGGAGATAAAACATAGCAAATAAATTTGTATTCGAATAAGAAACAGCTTTATTTAAATACCTACCGTCTAGTTGTTGTAAGTATTTAAGTTAGTTGGTGGATAGCGGCCGCACAGAGTAATACATGGGCTAGGATTGTGCGTGTGTCGGGTCATTGGATTAGCCTGAGCTATGGCGCCAGGTCACGCGTGATGACAAGACGCTCCTCCTTACGGTTCATTTTTAAATTTTTGAAATTGATCCAAAACGTTTCAAGAGTTTAATGCGCTGATGTTTTCGATTCCTTGTGAGGATGGTGATTCCTACTTCAAAATCTTCTCCGTTGTGTTCTTGCATCCTATACGCGCCTAGTGGAGTCTTTTGTTTTAATTTAGATTTACCGGCTAGGTGTTCTTTTATGCGGACGCGGCGGTCTACCCGTTTCGCCAGCGGATTCGTCCTCGCACGTTTTACAAGAGATCAGATAGACTGTACCCGAACTCATGCAATCACCGTCTCTACTGTTAGGGCAAATTATGCAGTTTTTCGTTGTACATAGAACGGTCATATAGGCGGTTGCAAACTAGCTGGCGTCTTAGAGTGTCTGATAGTATTTCTGTCACTCTTACGGAATTCTCTAGACCGGTTATAATTAAGACCAGGCTTCTCTAGACCAGGCAGGCTCTGAAGAAGGCGAAACAGCCGAAACATCAGCTATTGTATCCTAATAAATTCTATAACAACAACCTCGTGTCTGCTTATTGAAGAAAAACATCGGTTCGTCAAGTTAACAGAAAAGTCGGTTTTGGGAATCCATCTATCCTTCCATGAGTGGCCAAATGGTGCCAAACCTGTCTGCAAGGATAAGGAAAGCGCGCACTTGATGTGTTAGTGGGCCACCTCAAGTGATCGTACAGGCCATGTCTGAGATATCTTCTACCAACCATGGTAACACCTCAAAAAAAGTGAAACGGAAAGCAGATGAAGGCAAGCTTGAACACATTTGTAATCTCAAAACGCTTTTCCTACCTACGACCTACGAATATACTGCGACGTTTCCCCTTACCTCTTCGTCTTGCTAATTCGCTTCGTGTGCCACGAGACTAGGAAGTTTCTGAATTTGTAGTCGGTTATTGCATAACTGGTTCTAAAAGTTATAGAAGATGTGGCTACACAACATGATATATACGCAGTATATACGTGCTACACGATGTATAAAGCATAATTCAATCTTTGTAATAGACAGTGGGTCGGTGAATTCTTTGATCCCACACTTCAGCACCACGATCCTTCTTTCTCCGAGGTTGTTAAACGGAACGCAGATTTGTCTGAGGAGATAAGGACACAAACTTGACGATATTCATTTACACTGCCTCTTCTTTTTCATGCCACGGCTGGAGGCGCACTAGAGTCATTAAGGGTATCGCGATATGGGCAAAACTCAGAACTTCAGTTTTTTTTTAAATGCTTCTAACCAGGAACTATCCTTACCAGGAGATACCGTGCTCTCCATCACACCAACAACAACTTTGCTCTGGGTCTCTCTTAGCTATAATTGCACTCTGTCGGTGCAATCGGCAAACACTCCCCAAGTGAAACATTTTACAGGAGCTTCAAGATTGACTCCGTAACAAAGCCGGGCTTGAGACACTAAATACCCTTTTATTTTTAGTTGAACCATCTTCACGTCTACTGTGCAGATCTAAGCACTTTTCACAATCGCTTCGTTTCCTCGCATCCATTGTCCACGAAGACCTTCCAAGCTTTTACGTGTGGCTTAGGTTGGTGCTTGAGGTTTTTCATTTCATCTCGAATGTCATAGAATGCTGGTCAAGCAATTCTCCCTAGATTCCTGAGATAGCTGGGCTAGAGCGTTTCAAATTGGATTGCAGAGACTGATTTTTTTCCGGATAATTCCGGTACCAATTTCCCGATCTCGGAGGGGTGAGTGGCTTGGTTGGCCCCAAGCGGAATCGAACTATCACTATACTCGTGTTGACACAAGGGCACTGACTACGCATGAGGCACTAAGTAGGAATGGGCAACAAGAGATAAAGGTATTGGAACTGCCGCTGTTTCTCAAGCATTGTTTAAACAGCAAAACTTCAACAAATAATGAAGTTGATGGCAATTTCAGCCATTTACGGAGAAACTTTCGAAGTCCTTGATCATTACCGCGCGAAGAAATCCCACTCCAATCTCAAAGAAACGTAAAATTGAGATATCCGATAAGTAGGAGCGCTGTTTAAGCTAAATAATATTAGATTATCTATTAATAATGAAAGTACTGAGTTCTAAGTGTGTTCTCGGCAGCCATATGTTGAGATCATGAAAAAGTATCCTTAAGATGCTTCTCTTTATCGCCCATCGTTTGAAAAGAGATTCATAAGTGAGCAAAGAAACTTGAACAATGAATAGGTTAAATTGGTAAAAACAACAAAACAACAAAAATGAACCAAATACTCCGCTGGGCACGCATAGGACCCAGAGACATAACGGGGACGACTTCGAAGTATGTGTCACGATCCTCGCACGCGAATCAAGAACACAGGCTCAAAAAACTCTCGAGGCATTCTGGATTAATTCCAGAAATCCGAAAATGAACCACAGGGAAGAATGCCTCATTATCACGCGTGATATAGGGCAGTATATAAAACTGCTTTTCTGATGTGAGGGGCACATTATACTTGCACGTGATTTCTGTGCGGTTGGTCTCTACGTGACATACTTAGTGGAAACCTCATAGGAAGCGGTGAGTGCACAAAACTGTGTTCAAAGTGATTGAAATCTTAGTTTGGGGTTTCTTTGTTTGGTTATGGAGGCGTCTGGCCGAGTAGATTGCTATCAACTTGATCTTTCCAGGCTCTGAGGAAGGCGAAATCCGCCGAAACGTCAGCTTAATCGTGAACAAAGAATAATAACACCTCGCGTTTGCTCAACAAAAATACGAAGAAAATCACTTGATCAATGCCGAGGTTAATAGAAAGTCGGTCGTGGCAAAAACAACAGTTTTAAATCATCCATGATTTGCTGTTTTTCTTAATAAGAAAACACGCAGTTGTTATTACAGAATTTATTAATACACAACAGCCGACGTTTCGGCGGTTTCGTCTTCTTTAGGGCCTTGAAAGTGACAAGAAATCTACTCCGCTAAACATTTTCATAATCTCAGCACATAAAACCTAATAGATAAATTTTCGCTCGTGTTTCCTTTCTTCATACACTCACTATTTCACTCTATGTAAGTCTTCTAGTTGTTTGCTGGAGAACAGCTCCCCAAAGTATTACAAGGCGGGGAATGTGCCCTGTTCAGCTCAGAGAATCAGTACGAGGTATGAACCATGGTAACGAGTGATCACAACGTACTCCTCTTTGCGATTTATTCTTGGATTTTTGCAAAGTATCCAAAACGCTTAAAGAGTTTTATGCACCGATGTTTTGGATTGCTCTGCTGAAATAGCACCTTTTTCAGTATACAAGTGACTTTGAAGTGAATGTCACTATCTTGGCATAGGAATCCAAAAAAAAAAAAACAGCGTGAAAACCTACATACATTCTGGATAGCCCCGAATTCTTACATTTAACAAAGAAAGTATAACGAGTGATCTCTTGAAACAAATGCACAAATATGTGAACAATCCCGATTGGGGTTTCGATAAGGTGCAGTTTATAGTTCTGCTTCCGTTGTAGTGTCATGAGGACCATTTAATGCTTAGATCAATCGTCCTTCCCAAGCATGCGGTCCCTCGGTCAAATGGGCGAAAGCTCGGCTGCTGTACTCTGGCATGTTGCATAAAGTAAGGATTCTAATTTTTATCTACATTCGCCAGCACAACTCTTAAATTACTTGTTTCAGCCATGACTCGTGTATTAGCCTCAACTTGTAGCGAACTTTACTGCCGCCACATAAATTTAGATGTCGTCCTTAATATGTTAATCTTGAGCAGGAGCTGTGTTGTTTGTACTGTTGCCTCTGAGCTGACCTCTTATTATGGCGATTTCCTAGGTGGGACCCCTTCGCAACGAACTGAAGCGATTAGAATTTCTAAGAGGAAACCACCGAAGAGAACGAAGTGAAAGCACGCATTGCACAACTAGAACAGTCTAGTTCTGTGTGTAAAAAGCAGGATGTTATGAATTCAGAAAAGGGTAATCGCATACTCAAAGCTCACCTGAGATTCCAAGTTTTATTCATATCTCGCGATCAACAATTTTTCATGATCATGAGTGCGAATCAAAACAGTTTGTTCTGCTTGAATGTTCCTCCTATGTCCGTGCAAACTGAATGTCACCGTTTACCACATTTAAGTCTTTGCAGTGTGAAGGTTGTACAATTTGGTGGAAAGCACATTTGCACATGACCAGTTAGTGCTTGGCCTGCTGAAGAAGATAGTCTTAGAATGTACACAAATTCACTCATTCCCTTCCTCAGTTATGTGACATCTGTATTGTATCCTGGCGCATTGTTTTACTTTATCACCACTAAGTTCCTAGTGGGTGGTTCGTTTTCTTCCTGCAGAAGTCGTCATGTATTATCTGTTAGTAGCGGTATGTTTTTCCTTCTTAATTCTTGTTAAAACTAGACACTTGACACTTGACACATAAACGGCCTGTCCTCACTGGTAGTGCGAGACCCAGCATAACCACCATTTATCGGAGGTTTGCTGGTTAAGCCATTGTGGTTCCCTGGAATCCAGAGGTCAGTCTGGCCAAAGTCTGCCCCAGGTCTTCACCGCCACTAGCAGTCGCAACCCATGTGGATCAGAGGGAGATTTGCCGCCATGCGACTTTGATATCAGGACAGTGGCAGATCCTTGTGTTGGTTTACTCTTAGCTAGGCTTCCTGATGGAAACGCTGGTCTCCTCAGCTTGAGAGACTCTGCCAGGAAATGAATCACCCGCTGTACATCGCAAACCGACACCCAGGAACACCTCCCAGCCACGATCAGCCGGTAAATCGTTGGGATGGTCAAGACTAGAATTTAAAACAAATCGGCTAAATTCCGTTTTGAATGATATCAATGAAATCCGTCTTCTTGAATTGAAGGAGATGCAATTGGTTTTACAAGGAGCTATTATGCCAGCGGTAAGTAGAAGACGTTTATCATTTTGGCTTTAAAATGATAGATATGCGAGAATTGTCACCGATTTGCCTGTTCGTAGATTTTCTGATTGTCCCTGATTATACTTCGATCTACGTTATTTCGATTAATGCAAGGCCATTATGCGGAAGCATTTACATAACCGGAACCGGAGAAACGTTATGGAGATGACGGAATACGCGTCTTCGAGCTGGCTTCTAGATTTTCGTTGGATTGCGAATTTTTCAAAATGCACGTTTTGAGCAGCAGTAAGCATCGTAAAACAAAGTTCGCATAGTTGCACATTTTGTTTCTACAACTTCGAAGTGCTCGATAGTGCACATCGCAGCGCTTTACTAATGTGGGGATCGCCATCCCTTTCTTCGTTTCTGGTTTAATGGAGTTTTCTGTCGTACATATTTCTGCAGGTTTATTACTCTGACGAGTTCACTTTAGCAATAAATATTGTGCAGAAGTCGTTTTTGGGAGACTTTTGTAATCAGCAAGGTGTTTCCCAAGTTTTATCTGCATCATCCATCATTTGGTCAGCCTCCATATCCAACTGCGATCCTACAGTTGTGGCAGCAAATTCCACCAATATACTTGAAGGTTATAATCACAACTTCAGTTTAATTAGTATTAAACTATTAATTTTAGTAAACTTTAATTAGTAGTTAATTAGTATTAGTATTAATTAGTAGTAGTATTAGTATTAGTATTTAGTTAGTATTAATGCCTACTGCTTTTAATGGCAGGGTATATATTGCGAAATATAACTTTAATGATGTTGAGATATTTGCAAAAGTCCGGATCGCGCAGGAATCTGCGGTGGGGAACGAACGCGCTATTGTCTTTTCCGGAGAGTAACGCGTTCACCACTACACCATGCGGGTCCTCGTGACTGTGAATTCCTCCAACACACTTGTGGACCCGCATGGTGTGGCGGTGAACGCGGTACTTCCCGGGAAGGACAATAGCGCGTTCATTCCCCACCTCAGACACCTGCGGTCCGGACTTTTGCAAATATCTCAGCATCATTAAAGTTATACTTGAAGGTATTTGTCGGACTCAAATTAGTTTTATGGTGCCATTTCCAAGTATTGATCCTGGTTATGTCAGCAGCGAAGGACGTGTTTTATGTGTAAATAAAACGATTCCTTCCAGAAAGCCGATGTCAGCTTATGAAAGGGTGTTGTAAGTGAATGAAACTGTAGTAGCTGCAGATCAGGGTACCACGAAGTCTTACTAACTAGCGTCCTTTAAAGCCGTGCACGAGCAGTTGTCTGAATTTCTTGGCAATTCGGTACGCTTATTTCTTCCCATGAATTTACAACAAACTAAAGCTCATAGCTCAGCTGTTCATATCTTCAAACTATATTTAAAGTGCAGCATAAGCTAATTTTGGTCATTCATAGTATTTTTGGTCGATGACTTCTTTTAGAGTCCTGTTAGGATTCACGACTTTCATTTCCGAAATGCATAAATTCGGGAACGCATCGATGAGCCCCAAGGGTCTGTGAAGAGGGTGCTGCACACCTTGGTAAAACACCTTAATAATAAGTTCCTGATTTCGACGTTCCTACCTTCTTCACTCTGACGGTCAGCACCTTGTATAAACATGTTCCACATTTTTCTTAACGAGTTCTATTGATCTTTTGCCATCAGCAATCACTCGTCAGCGGGATTAAGCTGGAGAGCGCAAATCGGCAATGAATCCAGTTAAGCTGAGGCTGCAGTTGTAATCACAATTTTAATTTATTATTCGCTGCCTACTTTTTTTAATGGCAGGATATATATTGCGAAATATAACTTGAATGATGCTGAGATATTTGCAAAACTCCGGACCGCAGGTGCCTGCGGTGGGAAACGAACGCGCTATTGTCCTTTCCGGGGAGTAACGCGTTCACCACCATATCATGCGAGTCCTTCGCTTCATTTGTCACTCAGCTGCTTTTTCTAGGACTAGTCAAATCTTCTTTTTCCTGGTTAGGAACCAGTTTTTAAGTTTCTTTATAGCTTCCACAGGTGTTGACCGTTCGTGTTTAAATTTAGGTAACAATTATTTGTGGCGAAGCGTGATCTGAGAGGGCTACTCAAATCCATGTTTCTTTACAAAGCAGGGTGAGTATTGCTTCAAATCGATGTCATCTTTCAAATTTTGTCGCCTGTAAGTGTTCTTTTCAATGCCTATGTTTCGTCTTCAAAGTTGTTCAATCATTCCTGATTTAGCGTTTCGGTGTCATTTCATCGAATCTTGCTAATGGATTTCTTCCTGCCAACTACTGTTGTGTATTTCAATTATGCAAGCGAGGTTCAGCTGATTGGGATCTCTGAGCTGTAGCGGGTTCTATATCTGAACGTGTTGTAGGAGGGTTAGGTACGCCTGATGAAGTCTTTAGTCAAGTATGAATTAGTAGTGTAAATCTCGAACTTTCGTTTGCACGTTCCTCGCAATCCAAGTGTACATGTATTACGTATCATGGTTCTGCATTGTGTAGCAGCGGAATGAAAATTACCTTTAATTCGGAATTTTATATAAGCATAGATTTTTTAATAATACAAAATTATAGAATAATAAAAAATAAATAATAAAAAAGGTAAATAGCGGTTGAAAAACAGATTTTTTTTCAGCTGTAGAGAAAACCAATTAAATTAACAATGGAATGTTAAAGTAACTTCCAAGCGATGTGATCGAAAAANAAAAAGAAAATTCGGCAGGCCAATCCAAGTAACTGGCATAGGTCATACTTGTACTTGAACGGCGCGTCATCACTAGTTGTGCGGGCCCCAACAAATCACCATTTTCCGGAGATTTGCTCGTTAAGCCATTATGGCTCCCTGCAATCCCGTGGTCAGCCTGACCAGAGCCAGAGTCTGCGCCAGGACTTCACCACGAAAGGCAGTCGCAGCCCTTGTGGATCAGAGGGAGATTTACCACCATGTGACTTTGATGCTAAGACGGTGGTGGATCCTAGTATTGGTTTACTCTTTGAACGAGGTCCTATCCAAACGTAACTGGCAGATTAACGAAGACCCAACCAAAAAATACGAGCTGCTTGTGGAGGGACTGAGAACTGTGCCGAATTCGCCTCAGTTTCGCAAGCAAGAAGATTGTATCGCATTTCCATCACCGCTGAGGAGTCGCTCGAGAAGAGAAGGAAACTGAGGCTTGATCCTACTGCAACACTTTTAATATGGCTAGTATTAAGTGCAAGCTGCAGAAGAGCTTTGCAGGAAGATCTACAACGGCCCAAGCGCAAGAAACTACTGGCATTAGCATTGATAAGAACAGTCTGAAAAAATACCATCGGAGCTTGTGTGATTATAATGTTTCGCTGTCAACCATGACGAACGAAGATGGGATCGTCAAAAGTTCCCGCCGTGATATGGAATTAATAGCGGAAACATTCTATACTAACCTTTTCCATTCCACAATTCCCATCCCGGTCCCTAATATCTCTGGTGGAGAAATACCAGACATTGTTTTTAGAGGAACAAGATTGTCCAACCATTCATGCTCAACATCATTATGATTACCTTCATCTCTATGTTCCGATGCAGTTTCGTCAAACTTTTTGAGGATGACCACAGGAGGGTTCTTCTTTTTTTCTCTGCGCTATCGTTGTCTTCTTGTTCGTTTCCGATGAGAGTCAATTGGAAATGAACTTCAGTTCATTTTTCGCTTCCTCTGAACCTACCTACACCTCTGTGAAGTACCATGTGGCTTCGATGTTTAACTCTCTATCCCACATATGTGGGCAGACCGTGTAGTATGACAACTAGCCAGCTGAGAACTTCTTAGCATGATGAGTTGGAGCTCATTACCCGATGCACATCCTCTCCCATTGCTTCAACGAATTCACAGACTGCACTTGAATGTGACGGCACAACTTTGTGAAAATTAACAACACCTCTATGTTTTTATCAGTTCTTTTGGGGGATGGTTTCGGAATGCTTCAGCCACGTCTTCGTATCCTTACCTGTTTTACTCGCCCCTTGAAGCAAATTCAACTGGAAGCTTCAATGACAGAGCTTAGATATGAAAAAGCTCGTTGGAAAAATTCCGGTCATGTTAACGCAGTTGTTATAGTTGTTTTAATAGGTTCTAGTTTACCTTATGTGTCTATATATATTATATAGACGTAGGCATATGGATGCACATATAGTGTTTCCTTCTTATTTGCTGGCTACTACAATTTTTCAGTGCAGGGTAATTTGCCAAATACAACCGCAACGATGCTAAGATATTCGCAAAATTCTGGACCGCACATATCTGCAGTGGGGAACGAACTCGCAATTACCCTTTCCTAACGTTCACCACCGCCCCACGCCGGTCCTTCGTTTCGCCTGTCTCTCAGCTAGTTCTATCGATCTTTTGCCATCAGTAATCACCCAACAACGAGATTAATCTGGGGAGCCCAAATTGGCGTTGAACCCAGTTAAGCTGAGGCTGTAGTTGAAATCACAATGTTTAGTTTGCCTCGAATTGGGACATCGTCAAGTACCTATCTGAAGATCTCGAAATGAAGGAAAGTTGAAGCATCACTGGATGAATCTTTTATTATCCAGGTGGGTTATCTGTGGATAGTTATGTGTTCTCAATCAAAGGTTTTTTGTAGTTTTTTGTGAGATAGAGTCTGTCGTAGCAGCTTCTTCTTATATTGACCCACTGTTAATACTGTCTGGTCACATTTTTCTAAAACTAACCAGCACTTTCGTGGTTGCGAGGAATTAGCATCATTTCTGCGGTTTCAGGTGCAAAATGTAGCCCTCAGTTCTTTGGTGCATATAATGCAACCAGATGTTACAAAACAAAAACGCCTTAAGTATAAGGAAGTTCTGCAAAAAGTTGCTGCTCCGTATTGGAGTGGTGAATCTTTGTGGGACAAAAAAAGCAGTATGTGAATTTTTGCTGAAAAAATTTCCTTTTTTTTCGAGGGCTTATCACCACGTTAATTTAGTACTCTTCTGGGTACACCACCGACTTTTACTAGCAGTACTGGACCATTGCCAATTCGATGACCAACATTATAACGGAAGCAAGGAATTAGATATTGCTGGTCCTCTAGTTGCGCATCTGTTTGAGGCGTTCTTAAGAAATTTACTAAAAGAAGTTGGTTTCAACCTTTTATTCTACATTCCGTTGCTTTGAAACCATCCTCTTGTTTCACGATGAGGCTTACCGCACAAAAGTGAGTAGATAACAATGGAGACTTCTCACGCGACCTGTATACCAAATCGTCAACGGTAAAGTGTGCTTGCGTATTCGCTGGTCACAGGAAAGTGGTGAAGGCTCAATAATCTAGGGTCGGCGTATTGTAAGTTTCGTTAAACTCTTTTGACGTATAGTTATTGCGTAAAACAGTTTTGTATAGACATCGATTTATTGAGGAGTATAAACAATCCAAGTAAGGTTTCGGTTGGTTGTGGTATTCTCGAACGCTGGATCCTGAAATCATTCAATTCTGTAAGCGTAGTTTTTTAGGCGTTTAATCTTCTTGTTTACCCAGCCACCTTTCCTCATCTATGTAGGTCTGACTAATCTACTGGAGAAGAAATGAAGCCTGCAGAATTGCGACATCTGCACGGCCTACAACAGGGAATGTACGTACGGTACGCTATCTCAGTCCATTGAGTTTTCGGTTTGCTTTTTGTGTTGTTCTTTTCTGCACTATTATTGCTAGTGGGAAAATTACCTGTTTCGTCATTGTGATCAATGACATTTGACGACCACAATCTGAATCCAATAAATATAACCTCCTCGCTAAATTAGTGGTAATCTCCATGCATGGCTAGCAGAAAACTTCCTATGCACTTGTACGGCTACACCCGCCTATATGTTGCACAACTTCCATTGGCAAAGTTGAATGACTCAGGCAATAAAGCCCTACTGCACCCACTATCCCCCTATACTCATCGGACCACCCGCTAACCAACTATCACTTTTCTCTGCCTCTCTTACTGAGGAGGTCTTCGAACTTCATGCTGAAGGTGACCACATAATTTCGAAAACACCGGAATTCTGCACTACAAGGAAGAGCTGACTTGCTTCCTGTTGTTAACAATTTCTTTAGACTCCAAATCCTCTTATTTCAATCAAGCAACTATCTCTTGAATTTACATACTTGATACTTGAACGGCTCCTCACTGGAACTCTTGCCAAAATTATTTACCGCCACCCTCCAAAACGTCATGCGAACATTGGAATGGGATAATATGGGAGTGAAAACGATGGTCGGCAGTTATATCATCTTCGCTTTGCTGATGACAACGTCCTTATAAAAACAAACATTAGCCAAGCGGAACGAATGCTTAACGACTTTGATAAAACCTGTGAGAAGATTGGTCTTCGACTAAATCTCACAAAAACGATGTTCATGAAGAACGGATTGGTTTCGCATGCCCCATTCACGCTCAACGAAATGAATATCTCCGAATGTTACAGTTATATCTATCTAGGTCGGGAAATCAATATGATGAACGACCTAGCTCCAGAGCTGAGCAGAAGGGAACGAGCGGCTTGTGAAGCTTTCAAAAGCATCGAGGATGTAGTGAGGAGGTCAAAGAACACCCGACTCTGTGCCCCCCTTTTCGACTCAACGGTACTTTCTGTCCTAACATATGCGTCAAAAACCTGGTCGCTACGTACGCAGGATGAAAGATTATTCAGCGTAATTGAACTCGCAGTCGAAACACGATGATAGGAGTATCTTTGTCAAACAAGTAAGGGGTGGGATCCGAAGCTCCGATCTGCGTCAACGATCAAAAATCAAATATGCCCTTATGTACGCCAAACACCCGAAGATTTAGGTGGGTAGGAAACGTAGTGCGTATAAACGACAACCGATAGACAGGAGCGCTTAAGGACCTGGACTCCTCGTGATGTTAGACACACTGCAGGAAGACTACCAACCCGATGGTCAGAGTTCTTCACCAAAAGCCTTGAGGAAAGATATGATACTCGTCGAGTCCCTAGAGCGAACAGAATTCGCTGGGCTACTTTTTCTTGCGACAGGGAAAAATGGAAGACTTAGTGGCGACTGCTCGTGTAACTTGACGATCAACGGGACTACAGCTGATACAGGTGATTGTTCTGTAGTTCACCCTATTCCATAACCTTAAGGATTTATCAGTGAAGGTATTTCTCCCATGTTCTCATGTTTTTAAGATGACAGAAATCGTGTTTTACCATTCTTTATGGAATTCTATTACTGATATAGGCTTTATTACTCGGTTTTTACCCAATGTCGGTGACGATGAACAAATGTCCTATACTTCCACCCCGGAGGTACTGTAGATTTTTCCCTTTCCCTTGTTATGCTCACGATTGAATGAGTAATATGTGATTCATGCGATGCGAAAATATTGCCTGCTTCCAATTTTGTACTAAAATATCTCATCTCATAGCTAACTTTATTATTTAAAAGAGCGGTCGGTAGAATGCTAACCAGGTACACGCTCTCTTGTTTTACCCTGCTGAGATTGCGATTCTCTTAAAAGCACAAAATATATTTTTCACACTTTTCTTTGTTGGAGTTTGTATTTTGAACACCAAAGCGAATAAACAAACGCGAGTTCAGCATGGGAACAGATCACGGAATCTTAGGTGCGCTTCGAACTTGCGATTATCTCAAACTGAGTAAGGGGAAGGCAAAGCAAGGGCATCGGTCGTGTGATGGATAGCACGTGAGTCCGGCTTAGGTTAAAAAAGGAAAGCCCAGCTGAGCTCCTCGTATCTCAGCATTCTTCCGTTCCTAACGATGGTGTTCCTCGCTTTGTTCGTGATCACAGCTGCAACATTTGGTTTAGAAACATTAAAAATACTTTGCAGTGGCTACCTGTGCACCTAGTGCCGTAGGTTAGGCACTATCTACATCAACGAAGTTGTCAACTCCTCAGTTTATGTTGCGACTGAACGATTATCAACATTTATCGAAAAATCGAAATCACGAGTGTGTTAACTTTGTTTTTGAATCAAATAGCTTATAATGAGCATTACTATTCAGTTTTATTTCGTTTTTGTTAACTGCTTTACTTAAAGATTTTCGCAATATATGTCGTGGGTTCAAAAATGTCTCCGATTCACTCTTCCTAGTTTTTCAGATCACGTGCGTTTTAATGTGAACACTTATTTACTTACTTGGATACTTCGATGGCCCGTCCTCACTGGTCGTGCAAAACCCAGCATAATCTCCAATTTTTCCTCCTAGTTTCGCTGGTGTAGCCACTGTGTTTCCCTATAGACCTAAGGTCAGCCTGGCCGGAGTCTGCTCCAGGTCGCCACCACCAGAGGCAGTTCCCGTCCTTGTGGATCAGAAGGAGATTTGCCACCACGCGGCTAGTTTAATACCAGGACGATGACGAATCCTCTCATTGGTTTACTCTTAGCTGGGCTTCCTGATAGAAACGGAGATCTCCTTCTCAGCTCGGAAGACACTACTGGGAGGGAAATCTCTCCGCTATACATCGCAGCCCGCCACCCAGAAGCACCTCCCAACCACGATGAGGCAGTAAACCATTGGGAGGAATGTAAACACAGTCAACAGAAATCATTTCAATTGAATTCCATTTAAAAATCCAATCTGCTTCATATATCACTATCAGTTACTTTCGACAGTTTTCGTTGATATCGAAATGCGTATTGCCGGTGCGAGGCCTACTCAGCGTGACTGAGTTTCTCAGGATTTTACAAAGAAGAAACTTACACTGCAAAAGATTAGTTGCGCTAGCTGCGTATTTCAGAACGAAAATACGTGGGACACTCCTCGTTTCAGTGTAGACATTTGTGCTCGGTATCGAGTGTGCTGATCACCCATCAACGTGCAGGAGCCATCGTTCAATTGATCAGGCACTTCGGCTCTCATGAACCACGTCATACGATTGCTACTTGGATTTGGGAAGAGATTGATAGGGTTAATAAGAAACTGCATGAAGCAAGTTGGTTCCAGTGGGGTTAGCTTGCTTATTGCATTCTTTTATCTCTTCACTATACAGTTTGATGATTTATTTATGTGATCTTATAAACTGATCTTCTTAAACTGACGCGAGGTTGGTACAGATCCTCGTTGTCGTTGTCGTTGTTTTTGATGTTATTGATCGATGGCTGACGTTTCGGCGACTTCGCCTTCCTCAGGGCCTGGACGTACTTTATGTTAGAATACTTTTTATTATTCGGTGGAAAAGAAGGTTAAAGTATTAATGAAGATCAAACTTTCAAATAGACGCCATATTGAACAGAAAGGCCACTCACCGTGATGTTACGTGCGGGACTGGCCCACACGTAGTTCACGTGGGGTCGCGAGCAAGACACGCCCCGGGGGTCAAAATATCCATTCTTAAACATCCAAATAAAGCTCTCAGTAACTGGCTATGTAACAAAATGGTATCGCAAGCCAAGTAGTAAAAACATTCTAGTTCACTACCTCTCCTCTCATCCTTCACACATGAAAAAAACATTTATCAAAAATATGTATCGTACGGCAAAAAATGTGTGCACAGGAGAAGAGGAAAGGAAGGAATCGCGAAACCTGGCACGAAAAATTGCCATTTCCAATGGCTACGAAGTAGAAGCCACTCGGTTTAGAGGAAAACATTGGGTAGTTTCCCAAAATAATATTTCAGACAAAAGTAGAATCCCCTTAATTTCTAATTAATTAATCATAAGAAAGTGTTCCATCATAAAGAGATATCACTAACACTCTTTAGTAGAAAAGCTTAGCCATCGCTCCCAGCGGTTTAGAACTCATTTTAAAAAGTTTTCAAAACACTTGGCGAAAAAATTTGTTATAACGCGTTTCTTTCAAGCTTTCTAGGTTAATCCTTATTTTTCACATGGTATTATCTGTTTTCATGTATTTGTTTCGCATAAATCAAATTTTTCGTCCAAACGGTTTACCGCCCCATAGTGGCTGGGAACTGTTCCTGTGTGTGGGGCTGCGATGTACAGTGGAGCGATTCATCCCTCTTGCAGATTCTTTCAAGCTAAAAGGAGCCCTGAGTTTCCACCAGGAAACCCAGCCAAGAGCAAAGCGACACCAGGATTCACTACCGTCCTGATATCAGAGTAGTTGTATGATGGCAAATCTCTCTCTGATCCACAAGAGAGGCGCTTGTCTGTGGTGGTGACGACGTGGGCAGACTTTGGCCAGGCTGACTTCGGGACTCCAAGAAATCACAAGGACTAAACCAGCAGAACACTGAAAAAATCTAAATTATGCTGAGGCCCGCACAACCAGTGAAGAATCTGAGAAACTCAGAATAAAGTTAAAGTACCATTTAGCGACTTCATTCTAGTTTTGTAGAAACTCCAATAAATAATCAACAGTCAATTGAAAACTTATTGGAATAAAGAATGCACAGATTCGTTTTCCAATCACCTATTTTATAAATGTGGACCTAATGAATTCACTGGAGAACGTCTTCTACTCTTTCACGATATTGTTACTAAGGACTACAAAAAGAAATCGCATCATAAATTAGAACTAAACTACGTTGCAATGCTAGCTTTTTATTGCTGTCTACTATTACTATTTTTCACTGCAGGGTATGGTGTGAAGTAGAACTACTATGAGGCTGAGATCTTGAAAAAACATAGACTTCATGCCAGATCGAACCCACGATTACCCCTTCCAAGGGCTCACTTATTACCTACTGCGCCACTGCCTCCCTCGTTTTGCCTTTCTCTTAGCCAGTATTCAACCAAACGCTGCCATCAGCAATCGCTTGTCAACGGGAATAACTTGGAGAGCACAAATCGGCACTGAAACCAGTTAATTTGAGCTGTAGTCGAAATCATAATGTATAACATGTAACTAACATTGAAAGTTCGACTACAACCTCAGATTAATAGGGTTCAATGCTGAATAGTGTTTCGCAGATCTTCCCATTGACGGATGATTGCAAGTGGCTCCACTAGGGCAAAAACTGGATGAGAAAAGCAGAACGCCTTTGTCGGTGCAACGGGGAACACATGAGCACCACGATGTGGTAATCGTGCATTCGAATCTGGCCTGATGTTTAAGTTTTTCAAATATCTTAGCATCACTATAATTAAAAGCTCTAAAGCATTTGAAGGATAAGGCTTTCGGCGTTGATCAAGCTCTGAGCGATGCGCTATGCATTCAACTTCATTGAGGAAAGTTAAAGGTGACTGAATGCATATCTGCCCTTTAAAATGACTCGCGGTGGCCTAACAATGTATCGGGCCAGCGCCGCTATTCTACCAGGTCTGCTACCAATTTGTAGACCATGAAAGGATGGAAGAGTTGGTGGCGTAGGGACCGATCCCATGTCTAAGGCAGGACACCTCCAACCGCTGCGCTGCGCGCGCCTCCCTCACTGTGGTTTTGTTACAGTTATTTGACAAAACTTTCTAATCTTACTGTCCTTGTTTGTGATTAACCTTTTGTGGATCATCTACCGTCTCTATTATGTTAGCAAACCAGGCAAAGTTTTCCAAGCCACTAGAGTATCTACACTTTTTAAACTATGAAATCCCTTTTCTACCGACATAGTATTCAAATGTTTTAATCAGTTGCGTAATCGACATCACTTCAAATGATTTCTCCACAACTGTCTGCCAATTCTCTGGTTTCATATCAAGAAAATGGTGTCTTTTTAAGCAAACTAATTTCTTACCAGGATCCAGAACTCGGACTTGAAAAGATTCCAAAAAGACACGGATGGTGATGGAAACTACTTAAGAATTTCACAGTGCCGTTTCTATATCACAAATTCCTTAACTTTCCGATACGCTGGCTGGCACTGTCATGCTAGAGAGTCGGTCACTATGTCCATGATTTCAACGTCTATGAAGGAATCCTTTCCAGAAACGTCTTACCTGCTAGCAGTACACTAGCTCACTGACGATTGTCTGATTTCTCTACAGCAGCTCGAAGTGAATCATACCCTCTTACCTCCACTAAGCGTCGAACAGTTTCTAATGAGGATGATGAGTCAGCCTTAACATCGACGTTCGAACGCGAAGGCTAATATTCCATTTCACTGAATACAACATGTTTCATGTTGGATTTGCACCATCTAACTCACAGTTAGACACAGAAACGATAAGATGTCGAAGATCCTCCTTTTTCAATGTTTTCTTCAATAAGCAGACACGAGGTTGTTAATATAGAATTTATTAGAATACAATAGCTGACGTTTCGGCGGTTTCGCCTTCTTCAGAGCCTGTAAAGGTCGAATTGAGATGCGATCTACTCAGCCAAACACTTTCATAACCCTAGCAGATAAAACTTGACAAGTCGATTTGCATTCGCATAAGAAACAGCTTGATTCAAACACCTACCATTTATTTGTCGTAAGTATTTAAGTTAGTTGATGGATAGCCGCCGCACAGAGTAATACATGGGCGATAACTGTGTCTTCTCTGTTAGGTCATTGGATTAGCCTGAGGTATGGCACCAGGTCACGCGTGATGACAAGACACTCCTCCTTGCGGTTCATTTTTGAATTTTCAGCATTGATCCAAAACGCTTCAAGAGTTCTACGCGCTGATGTTTTCGATTCCTGCGTAAGGATAGTGACTCCTACCTCTTCTTGTCCGTTGTGTTCCTGCATCCTATGCGCGCCTAGTGGAGTATTTTGTTTTAATTTAGATTTACCGACTAGCTGTTTTTTTATGCGGACGCAGAGTGGTCTACCCGTTTCGCCAACATATTCGTGCCCGCACGCTTTACAAGAGATCAGATAGACTGTATCCGAACTCATGCAATCACCGTCTCTACCGTTAGCGCAAATTATGAAGTTTTTCGTTATACACAGACGGCGGTTGCGAACTAGCTGGCGTCGTAGAGTATCCGGTGGTATTTCTATCACTGTTACGGAATTCTCTAGACCGACCCTTACTAAGCAACGTTTTATAGCTGTAATTATTTCGTTTGAAAGAAAGGGCAAGAGCAACGGAGCATTGTTTTTGCTAGAATTATCGCCCTAGGAAGTGGGGTTTCATCTATGCCTATGCCGAGAAGCTACAGTTTCGTAACCATTTGAAATGGCTATTTGGCGCGTCAGTTTCGAGGATTTTTCCCTCTGCTTTCTACCAGTGTGCACGCTGGCAGTGGTTCGAAACATATTTCTTGTAAGCGCCCTTTTAGTGTGTGAGGGGTGAGAGGAGCGGTAATGAACCACTACATTCTTACTCCTTGGCTTTCGATACCATTTTGTGTTGTAGCCGTTCTCGGATAGGTTAATTTGAAGGTTTAGAAAAGGAAGCCAGTTTTCTTTCGGTTTCTCACGGGTGAATTTTATGTACTCTGACTGTTCATTCAATAACTTAAAGCATTTGTCCATCTCCTCTTGTGTGGAGCAGATGACAAAACAATCATCTATATACCTACAGTAGAGTAATGGCGTGAGATCGATTACTGGTGCTTCCACTTTAGACATAAAGGCAACGGCAAGGGTTGGTGCCAGTCGCTGTCCCATTGCCAACCCTCTAATTTGCGCATAATATTTCCCAGACCATCTGAAGATCGAGCAGTTTAAACAGACCTTCAGGAGGACCATAAGCTGCTGATTCGAAAAGCCATACATGTTAATTGCTCCTTCGTGTTTCTCAAGAAGCTCACGGATGGCTTGCATTGCGGAGTCGTTCGACACGTTAGTGTAAAGAGCGGTAACGTCGAACGACTCCATAACGTACGCGCTTTTGGGACGTGCGTTACGCAGACGGTCTAGGAACATTTGGGTGTTCGTTAGATGGGCTGGTATGTGCCTAAGCAACTGGTTGAGGATTAGGTTTATAAACCAAGCAATTCTATCTGTAGGCCCGTCTACACAACTGATGATGGGTCTCACTTTAAAAGTGGAGGGGTCGGTAGACGCCAGATCATCAGCGCGTATTAACTTATGGGTCTTGATAAGTAAGTATAGGACGGGACATGTCGGCACTTCGATCTTTAGATGCGAAATGTCTGCTGGTTTTAAACCTGCTGCGCTTGCCGTTTTGACCCATTCGCTGTTCAGTTTTCGATTTTGACTTCTGAATTCCTTTTCAGTAGATGCGCGATAAAGAGACGCGTCTTCGAGATGTTTTTCTGTTATATCGACATCTAACTGGCGAGGAATTACTACAAACTCTCCACCCTTATCACTAACTGATAGCCTAATAATTTTTGATTTTATTAGCTCTCGAACCTGTCGCATACNGTCTAGGAACATTTGGGTGTTCGTTAGATGGGCTGGTATGTGCCTAAGCAACTGGTTGAGGATTAGGTTTATAAACCAAGCAATTCTATCTGTAGGCCCGTCTACACAACTGATGATGGGTCTCACTTTAAAAGTGGAGGGGTCGGTAGACGCCAGATCATCAGCGCGTATTAACTTATGGGTCTTGATAAGTAAGTATAGGACGGGACATGTCGGCACTTCGATCGTTAGATGCGAAATGTCTGCTGGTTTTAAACCTGCTGCGCTTGCCGTTTTGACCCATTCGCTGTTCAGTTTTCGATTTTGACTTCTGAATTCCTTTTCAGTAGATGCGCGATAAAGAGACGCGTCTTCGAGATGTTTTTCTGTTATATCGACATCTAACTGGCGAGGAATTACTACAAACTCTCCACCCTTATCACTAACTGATAGCCTAATAATTTTTGATTTTATTAGCTCTCGAACCTGCCGCATACCAGATTTTTGCGTAGCTGTAAGGTTCGAACTAAACCGTTTCGCGCGGTAGTGGTTAAGGAATTTAGGACTTTCGCTCGAAAAAATACGAAATTTTATATCGACTTCGTCGTTTGGGTCATGCTGTCTAAAGAATAACCGAGGAAATGGAGCTGGTGGTAGTGCCCCTGCTGCTCGTTGTTCCTTTCTATTCTGTGTCTAAATTCTAGTGTTGCTTCGGAGTCGATCTTAGAGCTCGTGCAGGCTGCACGCTATCCTACGCAAGGTTTCTTTAAAAATGGGTTGCCCTGGTGAGAAACTTGGACCCAATTCTAATAGCGAGCGCGCGTCATCAGTGAGAGTTATGCCTCCTAACACGGTGACCCTTGACTTTTCAGGCACGTTATCGACCACATTTTTAGTGCTAGCGCTTCCGTAAACGATTTTGCTTTGTTTAATTGAAGCTGGTTTTTGCGAATGATCTAGTAAATTTTGAAACTTTCTACTTAAGGTTACTTTAGCATTCGACCTAATAGAATCACAAATCAAAATTGACGCACCCACTGTTCTCTTCCAAAGGGATTCCTCCAAATACTGAACACAATAAGATCCTACGTTTTGTCCCACTCAAACAACCCTAAGCTCAACTACAACTGATTAATTCTATAGAAATAACGAGAACGTAGCATCATACCAATGCTAAATAAGGAAATAACCGCAAAAAAACTAGTACGTAGGATTCGAGGATATAAAACACAACGAAATACCTAATGGTGACGAATAAATTGAACGGTTAGGACAGCACTTCTAGTATCAGTCATCAAATAACAAGCACTAGCAAAAAGCTTCAATAAGAAGAATCAGTTAGGAACACGTCAACAATAAGTTGTATATTTTCTGGCCTGTACGATACAAATACCTCCAACTTTTCACCTGACGACCAAGACAACAGTAGCAAATTCCCTTCAGAAAGTTCATATGAAGAACTGTGAGAGTTTCTCAGCAATAGTGGCACCATCTCGAATCACAAAAGCATGTTCACACCTGTCTTCATCCAACACAACAAGGCCATGTGGTAGACAACCCTTCATATGGTACCTTAAAGAAACATGTTTAGCCGACATCAGCTATAGGTTAGCTTTGACCAATTAGTACGATAGAAAAAACGGGTAAAAACCGTTATGAACTAGTCAAAGTAATGAAGGGAGACTGTTTGACAATTCTGTCAACAAAACAAACCAAATTCTTTAGGGCACCACTCGGCCGCCACTACTCCATAGTAGAAGCAAAGCAGCTCCTTGCACACAATCAGTGAGTGGTCGAAAACAGTTACACAAAAGACATTATGAATTAAAAGCAGCTCATAAATAGCGATTTTGCTCATTTGAGAAAAGTCCTCACCTTACTCAACTCATCATGCGCTAAGTTAATAATATTTCGAAGGACGTTCATATTAAGGAGTTCTGCTGCTGATGTGATCAGATCATTGGGGACCTAAACTGCAGTGCACTTCACCATTCGACAGTACTACAGCTGGGAGGATAAAAGCGTACCGAGTTACCATTAAGATTCCACGAAACTAGCCATTTCTCCACTTTTGAAGACAAGCAATCCAACCAAAACGACACCATTTTGGCAAGTCAGCCATTTTTACCCAAAGTCAAGAAAGTGATAACTCGCACTTTGTCTGCGACCTGTTTTCAAAAGAGAATAAAAGCCAGCACTACCGAGCAAACCCGAACTTGAATCAATATCTCACTTCCTCATTAAGCGGTTTCCGAGGAAGATTTCGTTGCATATGAACCGATACATCGAAAGGAAGCACAAAAATGGAAGAGTCGGAAATTAATCACTGTAAAGATAAAAACAAACTGTGCAAGGACTCGTTCAAGGCGCACGCCGTTCGGAGACTCAGCCATTTTTTCAACAGTGGGAAACAGCCCCATGGCATTCTTCACGTTGAAGTCGTCCTTCATATATGGAAGTAGTCTTAAAATGCGACAAATCGGAATGGAAACACGAAAAAAGGCAGAATCGCTGTTCTAAGGTCGACAGGAACATTACAAATGAACGAAGTGCGTTTTCAACAATATCGAATTTTTCGCTTTTTACATCTCCCAGGCATTCTGTGGTTGCATTCCTTTCTGAAAAGCTCTATCAGATGTAAACATGAATAGTATATGACTAGGAAGTAGATAACCATTTGGGATGTCAACAATCTTGGTGGAGACAAGACCCGAGTAGTGTGACCCTCACGAATGGTCATTTAATTGGATATTTATTACAAGTGCAATTGCAATTTAGTATATGATGGTCTCCGACGCTCATCAAGCGGAAGTGAACACCTATGATGCTTTTTTTGCAACAGGACCTTCTTAAGCGACTGCAAGTTTGTACTCAGTTATGTCTTGTTAGCTATGCCTCCTAACGGTTTACTGCCTCATCGTGGCTGAGACGTGTTCCTGGGTGTCGGGCTGCGATGTACAGCGGAGGTATTCACTCACCTAGCATGGTCTCCCAAGCTGAGAAGTCCAGCGTTTCCATTAGAAAGCCCAGCTCAGAGTATAAGGATCCGCCATCGTCCTGGGATCAAACTAGTCGCATGGTGGAAGATATCCCTCTGATAAACAAGGACGGCGACTGCCTGTCGTAGTGACGATGTGGGGCAGAATTTGGCTGGGCTGACCTAGGGACTCTAGGGAAGTACAACAGTTAAACAGCTAAACTCCGAAAAAATGGAGATTATGCTGGGGCCCGCATAACCGGTGAGCACGGGTCGTCCAAATATCCAAATGTCTTGTTAGAGTAAAAATGCATGGCAAAATTAAAGTTATGTTATGTTCAGTCTACCACGAAGAATTAGAAAGAAGCATGAATCTCAAGCGAATACCTAAGCATCATGTATGCACCTATGCTGTGTCCGAGAACATTTGCCTTCTGAGCCCTAGGCAAGTGTTCCCGCGCGGGGTCGTATTTGTGTTGCACTTGATCATCGAGTTTAAACCGGTCTTAAGGGAAACGAATGGATAACGAAGTCTAAGAAATCATATCTACATGAAACTAAGGCCAGAAGGTTAATGAAAGAGCGTACGAACGGGCGACCAAAAAAAGTCTAAATTAATATCAATAGTAAGGAATTCGGAATAAAACACGAGAGCAAATTGGAGCAAATGTAGACAGCGGAAGGAGGAAACTGCAAAGAACGGAAGAGGAACATCAGTGAATAGTGAAATTTCTTTGAACACCGCGATAATGGGAGACATCAACACAGCCACTAAGGTGTTGGCAACGAAAGAAAGATAGTGTTCGTCAAGGTTAAGCTCCAAATGGTTCTAGAGACACAGGATTGCTTTTAAGAACTCCTGGTCTTATTGAAGCCGAGATAACAACATTAGGGGGAAGACGGCCAATTCATGGAGAAATGAATGACAACAGCTCAACAAACAACAACTCACCACAGTGGCTGTGCTTCCCAGAACACCTCAATTCATCCGGCAAAACTACATGATTGAGATGGGATACCGTATGAAATAAATAATAACGTTTAGGATAACCCACACGTTCATCTCTCGATAACAGACACCTCAACAGCTTCAGGCCAAAATCAGCATATGGTCCATCATTACCAGGATTTCCTAAACATTCATACAAAGGTTAAGTTAATAAAACGAAAAACAATGTTACAGGTAGCGAATCTCACCAGGTTTCATCAAAAATAACCACACGATTAGCGATGTTGTCTCTCATTTCACAAAAACTTTCACTCGAGGGATCCGTACTCATGAGAGAAATAATGGTCCAGCGGCCTCGTACGACTACCCAGTCAACGCATCGGCCGATCTTGCACAGCAACCTGAAATACACGGCATTATTAGGATGGAAAGACGAATATCTTCGAAAATCCTTGTTTAATCCTTGTTTATAGTATAGTGGCGGCTGCGATGGATGCACTTGCGTGGTAGTGACCGTTGAGCCGCTCACTACTTAGTAGTAGTAGTTCAGTGGTGAGAATATTAGGTTGTAGTAAATATTAGATAGCGTACGGACTATCTACTAGTTGTTGTCTCTGCTTGACTCTCGAAAGTGGATCTGTTTTGTGATCCTTATTATTTGATGGTTCTGCAATATAGGTATTTACCCTTTGACGTCTGAGACGCTGTGAATTTAAGAGTCAAGAAATAGGTATCGTAGTTTTAGGATACTACAATTGATCTGTAGGCTATGATTGCCCAATGAACCAACGACTAGGGTTCCACGTGAGAGTTTGGCGGTTGACTTGCTCCTTTGAGTGCAGCTCCACACAGTGTTGATCTGCTAGCTTGGACGAACTGTATTTGCTCGTTCTTCGCCACGCGGGTCTTGTGGTTGTTGCCTTCACAGCGTAAATCTCAAACTTGGGTAATTAAACCGTTTATACCAATATTATAATAATAACAAAAAGAGGATACTAAAAAACAGTATAAGTAGCGCGTTAATAACAGGATTACCAAAGAAGCGTAAGACAATCAGTAAAAGGATACCTTAAAGTAAGAGAGTAATTGTATTGGCTATTGTGTTAATATGAGAGAGAGAGAGCTTTCATATAAAAGTACAAATTAACCTATAGAGGTGAAGAGCATATGGTAGCGCGGGTACCAATGGGACCAGATGGCTGTTAGCGCGAATGGCATACCGTAATTAGCTACCGTACTAGTAGTGAGGAATGTGAAGAGAAAAGACAATGCTTAAGCCAGTGAGGTGTTATCATACAACAAAACTACAGAATATTGCTTAACTCTTACAGATACAATGTCATGATAAGTATGTATACTAGGGAAGATCAGTGCCTGTCTGAGAGGTTTTCCTACAATAAAGTACGGTAACGCAATTCTATGACAAGAGGTGAACGAAGACGGTATGTGGCGGGAACTGAGATGGCGAGTGGGAGGAAATCCGACATTTGGGCCTCACCAGCAGACCGCGGTTCTTTTATACTGCCTCAGGGGGCGGGCAGACGGGTACTGTTGTTGACCCTTGCGTCGTCCTCGTATATTACAATTATGGTGGCAAATGCATAAACAATATTGTGTTCCATCTGGTATTGAAAGGATATGATATTGTTTATACCAACGTATCCTTTATTCTTGACATACTCAAATTGTGGGCAGATGCTGTTTATCGTTGGTGACCGCTCTTATTGTGCTGATAGATGCTAATTATAGTTGGGTGACCCGCTATCGTTGTTGTCGTTGTTGCAGATAATTCCTTGCGTCCCATCTGGCTAGACGTCAATCACTACCAGAAGATATATAGAATAAAGTTACTATAGAGGATATTATTTTCTACTAGATAATGTTTATTGGTCGACTTGTCGACAATGTTACCATTGAGCGTATTGACACTTCAATAATCGAATCCGAAAAAATTAAGACTCACAAGTAGAAGTGAACGTTCAAATTTGTGGACATTCCAGCTGAACATCATCGCTGCAGTTGACCACGGCGTTCGCCACTCAGAGCTCGAATGGCGAGCAGGTCTTTCTTCGAACTGTGAAACGACGAATGCCGAATTTGTCGAATTCCCACGTTCGCAAACGCTTTTCTCCGATGGTCGGACGTCTCCCTGAGGAATTCACCACATCAGCTGCACGACAATGCCCGTTAACCGAGAGTAACAACTCGAAGACGAACGAAACGGCAACCTTCCCAACACCAACAGCACTTCTCGGACGTCAAATGTGATTTATATAAGAACTACTGAAGCCAAATCGTGCTCTGTAACATCAGAAATGCTAGGAAGAACACGTTAACAGAAACAAATCAACACTGGAGAACAAGCATCTACTCTGAAATGGAAGAAGTTTGTACCACAGTGGGCGATTGCTGCTTGATAGGAACTTCCTGTTCACACATCACTGACTCGTTTTGTTTTTACGTTAATGAGAATAAAGTGGGAAAACCAAAGACACTTGACAGAAACTCACGTAACTAACATCCAAATGACCCGCTTCTAGGTAAAGTGGGGCGAATCCTATCACAGTTTGCATTTCATCAGTGTTCTGATAAGCGGGTGCGAGTTTTCCTTCCACTTGGAACCCAATCACAGCCATGACGAACGGTACCCATTTTAAAGATATAAGCAAACAACTCTACGATCCGGAGTTTTCTGGTAACTCTGAGGTGGTATCAAACAGAGCTCAACAACTTCCTTAGAAGAGAGGGACAGATGGCGAAAACTGACCTCTTCGAACACCACAGCTATCCGGCGGAAGTTACGGTATTCAAAAGATGATTTGTGCAGTATTGCGTAAACGCGTAAACTCAAGGAAAGTGAGGGAAGGATTGTTTGGTTGTTTTCAAAATATCTTTATCAATCTGTGGTGTTTTCATGTTGTTTGGAACTGTCGAACTTCTCATCTGTAGCGAATCTTAGTGTACGTGATCAAAAATTTTTCAGTGTTACCTAAAGATGTCAATTACTGTCAGGATATTACTCTTTAACAATTACTAAGTTCCAGTAACCCATAGAGAGTCGTCGATGGCTCGCAATATATTCAGGACGCACGGCTTCACTCCATCCTCTTCTCAACACAGAGCGCCACCACGGGCGAGTTTCTCTTCTCTTTTCTTCCTTTGTTGTTTAAACCTCGACCTTGAGGTGAGAAGGGAGGCTGGATATCTGTGCGTTTCTCTGTTGTATTGGTTTCTGTAGCGATGCTCACCTTTGTGCTGATCCATGTGTCGGTGCAGTACAGGAGTTGTATTGTGTTACTTGTATTTCTTCCTTGTATTGGTAGAGGAGGACTTATGAGGACCACTAGACTGCTTCGTTAGGTAGGGAATGCCGAAGTCGTTGATTATTCGGTCATTGCGCTTCTAAACGTACGTTTGAGAACGTCGTCATCGATCCTCACACGTACATACTTCTTTTTAAGAACTGGAGACCTTTGTGGGTTTGTAATGGTTGCGAGAAATAGCCGCTCTCTAACAAACTTCAGTGTTTTCGCATGACGTCATCTACTTTGCAGATGTTAAAAATCGATTTCATTATTTATTTGATTAAAAAACGGTAATGGGAGACATTTTGTGCTTTTCTTACCGAACTTCTGGTGTTCAACTGGCTCTCACTACATCATCTTTACTGCGAGAACCGTTATGTGTTTGCAAAGGCGCTATTGAAGTTGTGTAATATTCGAACGAAATCGGTGTTGCTCGTTCCTCATCCTTCGTTAAGTTTCCCCACCACAAACTTTTTCATACAACTAAATGAAAAGAATATACTCGGCCATGTTTCACTTCGCATGCACTCGTCGTCGTCCACCTACTCGTCGCAATGTCGCCCAGGTGGTCGGAACTAGAGAGACGTTCGGTGGTGTCGAACGGCGACGTGTGGCGGCGAGTTCATCTGCAATAGGCTTTATAAATGTGAGTAGTCCAGAATTTCCATTCAGAAACCCATATAAAAGTTGACTTACGCCAGCAGGAGAGTTTAGTCGAGCTATCCTTAGTTGTTTGTTTTGTCCAAATAGGAAGAATGAAAGGCTTTGTTCTAAAAAGCAATGCTGTTCATCTCCTTTGTGCTGAGCCCACTGAACCAATTTGGCGGTCGAATTAATGGAGATCCCAGAGATGCTCACATGGCTGGCTACCTGAATAAGAATTTACGAATCGTAGGAGTGGTACCCACACTCACAACCGACGAGTTCTTCCACCTGCCGACGTCACTCGGCAATTGGCAGTGGGGTTATCTGCGCAAGGTTAAGCAGCGACTTGTTTCTTCGTTAACTCTTCTAAATTGCTGCCTTAACTAAACCATTTGTCTTCGCAACAAAGTCTCATTCCTTCTTCCAATGTCGTCATAGTGAGAAAGCTGCCTTGTATGGCTTCGGAAAAATTTCACTGAAGGTCACAATTTGCAAGGAGAATTTGAAACTGAAAGACTGGATCTTTTTTGGGTGTGCTTATGTTTGCTCATACAGTTATCGGCTTTTACAAAGATGTTTGCAATGTCATATCCATATCATTTTAAATATTAACATATCTAAAGCTTCGACCTCTTATTCGCGTTCTGATTTTACCCCAGCATCTATTCGATTGTCGCTATGCATTAGAAGACTACCACAATTCTGCTTTCTTGTTTATGGTATCACGAAGGGATTTCGACCACCCACAGCTCTCCCCACACCTTATTTGGTTTCACCCTATAAAAAGTTTACTCTGGATAAAGTTTATGGCATTAACTTTTCGTTTTGGACCTATTCTTACATGCCATTTTTCGTGCCATTCGCTAGCTTAGCTGCTCAAAGTGCATGACCATTTAGAGCGTTCCCATGCTAGTTGTATTTATGTTTGCTACATTTCAGTCACTTAGCTTGTGCTGAGATTGTACAGACGTTTCTTGTCAAGTAAGAGTTTGTTAGTTGTGGGGTGGTTGAGTTTTGGTGACAATTCGTTCAATTTAGTTAATGACCTCTTTACCTTCTTTTTGTCAACGTATGAAATGTATAGTCTGTTCATGTGGATAAGTACCATTCGACTAAGGTTGCAAACTTTGCTATGTTTTGAAACTCTTGAAATGTATTCAACTGCTGTGTGTTTGCAGGTACCTGTATTCTCCCTGACGGATATTCTTCGCTACAAACTGGTGGTTGTGCTTGAGGACGCGTGTCTATCGTTAACCTAAATTCTTGTTTGGAGGGAAGGCATAGTACAAATGCGACTTATGCAAATTGCTTTCGGTGCGTTGATGCTGTACAACGTTTTCTTTTTGAATTCAGATTGCTTTTATGGACTCATTGTTCGACAATTGTCTATAGATAATCGGACGATGACGTCATTTGTCTCTTTTTCTACGAGTTTTGTTTTTGTCGCGCTCGAAAAGTGGCCGCGGTTTAATACCCCAGCAGACGCAGTATATTATTCATTTTCACTTCTTTTCAGGTTTTGCTTCAGCTGCAGAAGTGGCGTGCTACTCGTACCTGTATGCGATTGTAAATGAGAGGAGCTATCGCCGTGTGGCGTCATACGATCGTAGTGCTGATCTCACAAGAAAATTGTTGGCGTGTAGCTTGGCTCATGTCCCCATTTCCCCGAAACTGCTACATATTTGACACTGAATCAGATGTGAAAACATGGTATTGCTTTACTAGATTTTTATGAAATGCCAAAGCAAACTTTTAGCGCACGTAGTACTTTTTTTTCGATACTTTTCCACTGTTTCGTAACTTTATGAGCTTTGTAATAATGTGAAACTTCTTCCGACACCACCGAAGTATTTAGGTAACCACTTGGCAGCATAGGTAGAATTCCATCCTTAGTACTCGTTCTAGCATAACATAAGTGTTTTCTAGATATCATTGGTGGCTGTTGTGTTTCTTTCATCGCTTTAGTACTGCCTCCCGCTGTATCACGGTCTGGTCAGCGCGAGACTCAGAGTGACTCGTTGGAAAGTTAGACATTGGATAAGCGACTTTGAAAACAAGGATCAACGTAACTTTTATAAATATTTGTGTACTATGGCCTTCACATCGCAAAATCAGTCAGCCCCTTTAGGTTCAACGAAGATTTTCGCGATAACCCGAAATGGGACATGCGGAATTATTTCGTCAATATGTTCGAGAGCTTCAAGATATTCTGAAATATGATGGTGGTACTCAAATGGTCTCCATGGTGGGCTCTCGCAGGCTTTGGAATTTTCCAGATGCTCAGTTCCACAAGATAATTTGGTTTTTACCATTTTATTTTGTCCTTAAACCTCAGCCGTCTTATAATCTTTTCGTTGCTTCGGTTTTTATCCTCATTCTTGACCAAATAAGTCATCTTACGGGAACTACAAGCAAAGAGGATAAAACAGTAAAACGGAGAAATCGACGTGAAGCTCCTAAATAGGCTATCATTCTTTTTGTCAATAATTTTTGTTCAGGTGTACAACTATATACAATCTCTTTGAATTGAGATGCAGCTGGATCCGAGCGATGTAAACAGTGGTCTGGTAGAGGTTATGAATCCTGTCACAGGTGCGCCTTAAAATTTGTTTTTCAGTCCAATTATATATATATATATGCATATATATATACATTTACATATATATATATATATAAACTTGGAACATTTGAAAGCACTTCAACATGTCCCGAATTTGAACTTCATTTGGATCCTGCTTAATATTTTCAGGCGCTCTGCTATCTTTTTTTGTGAAGTACCACAGATGTTCCACTTACATAAAAGTTGGTTTCCACAGGTCCGTCATAACTGTCGAAACTAACATGGCAAATATTTTATTAGGAGAAAAGTTGTCTAGTTGTGCAGGTGCCATTGGCCATAGAGCTATCAGTCCTAATAGCAATAGCTTTTTACTCCGCGTATTCATCATCTATGTTATCGTATGTCAAGTGTGAAGGCGTATGCTGGTGTGGGGCAAAACCGAATTTTTCGACTGGCGTAGGAGGCAGGTTGTCGATGGACTTCTGTTGCACTGCCTTAGTTTCGGCACACTAGTTTTCTTCTACGACAATACCACAAGTGTATTTGTTACTTTAAACTCAGTAATTGCTTTGATGTACATGAAGGAAAAGAGAAATCAGGAGTCCAAAAATTCTTAGGGCCATTACGGCTACACTACAGCGGACATCACAAGCATTCCTCTTCCCACTAAACCGCTCGGTGAAATCTAAGGATAATAGGATAAGCTTCGTAAGGAGTTCATTAGGCGGACTCAATAAGTGCTAATAATTGCAGATCTCTTCAGCTGTTTTTGCCAGCGTGGTATTTGTATGGGATGTGTGTCGTTCGCGATTCCCAGGTCATGGAGATGGTTGAAATATCCCGTTCGTTTGACAGTGCTGATGTAGTATTGTATTCGCAGGGGTCCGAACGTTAATTTGGTAATTCTTTTTCGAACTTCTAACATCTTTTCCGTATACGCTTGTCAGTTTTGCTACAGACGACGTCATTAGTTGGCACTTATATTCGCTGTGTTAAGATCACATCAAACTCAATTGTTTGGCAGCCATCTTATACTCTTCAGTTGGAGATCTTAGCTGAAGGTGTTTTCATGCATCGCTTATCTTTCTCTTCTGATTTGATTACAGGATTTTCTTTTTGGTTTACCTATAGCTCAATCGACATTTCGAAGGGAAATATTCAGGCGTACCAAGTAATAACCAGCTAAGGCCTCAAATAAATGCAATAAATATTATACATTATTTATGCGGATGCTTTTGATCTCATACATTTCTGTGTGACTGTGAAATTCTATCTTTTGGGACAACTTCCATGCTTACGAAAAACTGTAATTTTGTAGAAGAGGCATTCAATGGATCCACTCCTGGCCAGGGAGGGTTTATCCTTCATTTGAGTCTCGCTTTAGACTATAAGCATTCACTAGAAGAGCGAGACGAAGGACTCGCATTATGTCGTGGAGAACGCGTTAGTCCCCGGAAAGGATAATGCCGTGGTCGATCCCCACGGCAGACATCACCGGTTCGCAGTTTTGCAAATATCTCAGCATTTTCGAGATATCTCAGCATTATTATGATTTCAACCATTGAATTTTTAGGACTTTTCTATGCTGACAGCTACCTCAATACATTGAGCATCTGTTTCGTATTCATCAGCTGCAGATTGGTAAAAGTTTAGGGAAGTGTTTTCACTTAGAATGCAAGTTGAGGATGCATTGTAGCCATACGTAATGGGAGGCTCTCGTGAGTATTGGCAAAATTTGCGCTTAACAAGTGCACAAAACACGCACTCCACCGACATTTTGTGACGATGCTTTACCAGCATCGATATAATAGGTGTGGTAATCGTATATCGTTAGTCGTCATTTGTTGTTGCCTTCTATTAGAAAGATGAACGTTGGCGTCAGTTGGGGATACTGTTCTCGTGATAGGAGTTCACAACGAGGAACGCTGTCATTGATATGTCGTAAATATTTTACCGGATGAAGTAGTAGACGGCACGGCGGTAGGAGTGCATCTGTTTGTTACATGTTATAGTTCCTTAAGAGTGCATATCTGTTTGTTACCGTTTATGTTTTTTTAAGTAGCGGGGTAGCCTAACCGTGGTCTTTTGAGATGGTTACTGCAGTCATTCGTAGGTGAAAGTTGGCTTGTCGGCTGAAGACTAGATTGCTACCTATAAGAGGCCAGAATCTCTTGAAACCGATGAACCCTCATATGATGCTACTGATAGGAAACCAGAGTCTTGAACGGATCAATCCTCGTGTCGATTTCGATTAGGGATATCCAACTATTCACATTTGGCGCTCCTTCGTATACGAGGAATCCCGTCCTCTGAATTGCACTTGATGTCTCCTTCCAGTAGAGTATTAATTATATGGAAGGTGAGCAACTAATGTGAGAAAAAAATAGATTCAAATAAGCATATCGACATCATTTATTGATATCATTATTGTGACTCCCAGTAATATAAATATGAGAGCATTTTTTCTGTGATGATGGAGATAGTCTTTCGAAAATTCTCTATGACTTTTATACTGAAGCTTCGCTAATTGTTATCTTTATTTTCAGCTACAATATCGCCCACGAATTTCGTTCCATCAACAACGGTCGCGTATTTGGCTGGAACACGTTTGTCGCGGTGGTTCTTCAAACTGGTTTGACGTTACTAGTAGTAGACATTAACGGATTGAACCTCGACTTCCTGAAAAAGTAGGTATTATTTCCTAGAAGAAGCAGTAATCAAAGTAAAAATAATTATGAGACAGGTTTGGTCGTCTATAAGGTTTCTTGTCGTTTCCCTTTTTCTTTTTTTCTTCAGGAAATCATTGTTTTGGTGAACAAGAAAACCACACATGGAGACTTCACAATTTCTGAAGAGGATAGTGAAATAGCTGTAGCACCAGCTGTCGACAGTGTTATAAACGCGATTTAAGTGATTTCGCCTTTTCTCATTAAAACACACCTTAAGCGAGGAATTCCGGCCGTCAAGCGATTATAAATAGACACCATCTGTAAGAGATGTACCCCATGTCAACAATAAGTTGGAGGGAAACGAAGAGAAATCGATCAACAGTGTGGTTTCACACAGCCGAAATAACAGTTCCATAAAATCATTCTTTTGCATGACTTGTTTTCTGTGGGAGCCTCTTTGGCGCCTCGCAGTTTGACTCTGCACTTCAATCCGACTATTTCAGGTGGCCTTTGGAGAGCCACTTTCGGTTATTTCATGGAGTCTTTTGTGGAGAACTGACAACCATTGCAAAGATCGCATCAATAATAGTTGGTGTTTTTTGAAATGGTTTTCAATGAATGGACTTTTTATTTGTGTGTAGATGGTGAGAGAAATCTAACGTATTTGGGTTGTTAGTATTCAGTGCCTAAATTTCCTTCTTTGTACGGAAAATAAACCATGAATAATTTTTGTTCATGTGAACGCTGTTCTGCACCGTGTAGAAGGATCCATGGAAACGTTAGCTACTCTTGCAAGTTTTTTTCCTGGTTCATTCTGTAATCTTGGTGAACGCTGGCCACCATCGCTAACTCGATTGCGCACTCGTTTTCAGTCAAAATGCTACGCTTTATCCGATTGACCCAACAATAACGTGTTTGAAGAGGACGTGTCTTGCAATTGAAAACATTTTTCTCATTGGGTTGCAAAAAGATTGGAGCCGTATATTTTCGTTCTCATAATTAAGTCATCTTTCCCAAAGGTTTACCGCCTCGACGTGGCTGGGAAGTGTTCCTGAGTGTCAGGTTGCGTTGTAAAGCGGGAAGATTCGTCCTCTCGGCCGGGTCTCCAGAGCTGAGAAAGAATGAGTACCGATTTTCCATCAGGAAGTCTACCTAAGATTAAAGCAATGCTAGGGTCGACCACCGTCCTGGTATCAAACTAGTCGCATGGTGGCAAATCTTCCTCTGATCGGCAAGGGGTGCGGCAGACTGGTTAAGCTAACCTCGGGATTCCAAGTAAACGCAATAGCTAAACCGACTAAACTTCGAACAACTCAGGTTATCCTAGGGCCCACCCACAAAAAGTGAGGACGGCCCGTGCAAGTATCCAAATAAATATTTGAACATCGGTATTAAGTGCATATATGACCTATCCTCCCAATGGTCTACTGCCTCATCGTGGCTGCGAGGTGTTCCTGAGTGTCGGACTGCGATGTACAGCGGAGGAATTCGTCCCTCCGGCAGGGTCTTCCAAGCTGGGAAGGAGTCTGGCGTTTCCATCAGGAAGCCCAGCTAAGAGTAAACCAATACTAGGATCCACCACCGTCTTAGCATCAAAGTCACATGGTGGTAAATCTCCCTCTGATCCACAAGG
>UYYA01004543.1:0-92170 GCA_900624975.1 Angiostrongylus costaricensis | reverse complement strand
AACTTGCCGTCATTCTTGTATCCCTTGGAAGCAGAAAAACGAATAACTTCTTTGCCTTTTTATTTACTGTTTACTGTAATGTTTAATTTTTAACGGCAGGGTATCATGTGAAATACTACTAAGATGATGCTGAGATATTTGCAAAACTCCGGACCGCAGGTGTCTGCGGCGGAGAACGAACGCGCTATTGTCCTTTCCCCGGCGAGTAAAGCGTTCACCACCACACCATGCTGGTCCTTCGTTTCGCCTCTCTCTCAGTTTTTATCGATCAATACCATCATCAATCACCCGGAACTACGTATACATTCGTCAATAATTTTCATGTTTTCTTGACCCGCTTACTTACGAAATGTGAGCTACGGCAAATAACAAGGGAGGTGCTTCTCTTCAATAAGCAGACACGAGGTTATTATTATAGAATTTATTAGAATACATTAGCTGACGTGAGCTGGTTTCGCCTTCTTCATAGCCTGGAAAGGTCAAATTGAGATGTGATCTACTCAGCCAAACAGTTTCATAACACCAGCAGATAAAGCTTTACAAATTNATCATGTGAAATACTGCTAAGATGATGCTGAGATATTTGCAAAACTCCGGACCGCAGGTGTCTGCGGCGGAGAACGAACGCGCTATTGTCCTTTCCCCGGCGAGTAAAGTGTTCACCACCACACCATGCTGGTCCTTCGTTTCGCCTCTCTCTCAGCTTTTATCGATCAATACCATCATCAATCACCCGGAACTACGTATACATTCGTCAATAATTTTCATGTTTTCTTGACCCGCTTACTTACGAAATGTGAGCTACGGCAAATAACAAGAGAGGTGCTTCTCTTCAATAAGCAGACACGAGGTTATTATTATAGAATTTATTAGAATACATTAGCTGACGTGAGCTCGTTTCGCCTTCTTCATAGCCTGGAAAGGTCAAATTGAGATGTGATCTACTCAGCCAAACAGTTTCATAACCCCAGCAGATAAAGCTTTACAAATTGATTTGCATTCGCATAAGAAACAGCTTCATTTAAACACCTACCGTTTATTTGTTGTATTTAAGTTAGTCGATGGATAGCAGCCGCACAGAGCAATATATTGGCGATAACTGTGTCTGTGTCAGGTCATTGGATTAGCCTGAGGTATGGCGCCAGATCACGCGTGATGACAAAACACTCCTTGCGGTTCATTTTTGAATTTTTGGAATTGATCCAAAACGCTTCAAGAGTTTTACGCGCTGATGTTTTTGATTCGTGCGTGAAGATAGTGACTCCTACTTCAAAATCTTCTCCGTTGCATTCCATCAGTTGTGTAGACGGACCTACGGATAGAATTGCTTGGTTTATAAACCTAATCCTCAACCAGTTGCTTAGGCACATACCAGCCCATCTCACGAACACCCAAATGTTCCTAGACCGTCTGCGCAACGCACGTCCCAAAAGCGCTTACATTACGAAGCCATTCGACGTTACCGCCCTTTACACTAACGTGTCGAACGACTCCGCAATGCACGCCATCCGCGAGTTTCTTGAGCAACACGGAGCAGTTAACATGTATGGCTTTTCGAGTCAGCAGCGTATGGTCGTCTTAAAGGTCTCTTTAAACTGCTCGATCTTCAGATGGTCCGGGAAATATTACGCGCAAATTGGAGGGTTGGCAATGGGACAGCGACTGGCACCAACCCTTGCCGTTGTCTTTATGTCTAAAGTGGAAGCATCAGTAATCGATCTCAGGCCATTACTCTACTGTAGGTATATAGAAGATTGTTTTGTCATCTGCTCCACACAAGAGGAAATGGACAAATGCTTTGAGTTATTGAACGAACAGTCAGATTACATAAAATTCACCCATGAGAAACCGAAAGAAAACTGGCCTCCATTGCTAAACGCTCAAATCAACCTATCCGAAAACGGCTACAACACAAAATGGTATCGAAAGCCAAGCAGCAAGGTCCATTATCTCTCCTCTCATCCCTCACACACTAAAAGGGCGCTTATAAGAAATATGTTTCGAACAGCTACCAGCGTGTGCACAAAGATCAGAGGGAAGAATCCTCGAAACTGGAGCGCCAAATAGCCATTTCAAATGGTTACGAAACTGTAGTTTCTCGGCATAGGTCTAGAGGAAAAACCACGCCCCAGAGCGAGAATTCTAACGAAAACAAGGCTCCGTTCCTCTTCCCCTTTATTTCAAACGAAATAAATGCAACTATAAAACGTTGCTTAATAAGGGCCGGTTTAGAGAATTCCGTAAGAGTGATGAAAATACCATCGGACACTCTAAGACGTCAACTAGTTCGCAACCGCCTATATGAACGTCTATGTATTACAAAAAACTGCATGATTTGCCCTAACGGTAGAGACGGTGACTTCATGAGTTTGGGTACAGCCTATCTGATCTCTTGTAAAGCGTGCGGGGACGAATACGTTGGCGAAACGGGTAGACCGCTCTGCGTCCGCATAGAAGAACACCTAGTCGATAAATCTAAATTAAAACCAAACACTCCACTAGGCACGCATAGGATGCAGGAGCACAACGGAGAAGATTTTGAAGTAGGAGTCACTGTCCTGACGCACGAATCGAAAACATCAGCGCGTAAAGCTCTTGAAGCGTTTTGGATCAATTCCAAAAATTCAAAAATGAACCGCAAGGAGGAGTGTCTTGTCATCACGCGCGACCTGGCGCCATACCTTAGGCTAATCCGTTGACCTGACACAGACACAGTTATCGCCTATGGATTACTCTGTGAGGCGGCTATCCATCAACTAACTTAAATACTTACAACAAATAAACGGTAGGTGTTTAAATGAAGCTGTTTCTTATGCGAATAAAAATTTATTTAAAAAATATAAAAATTATAAAAGTTTTATTTGTTAGTGTTATGAAAGTGTTTGGCTGAGCAGATCGCATCTCAATTTGACCTTTCCAGGCTCTGAAGAAGGCGAAACCGCCGAAACGTCAGCTAATGTATTCTAATAAATTCTATAATAATAACCTCGTGTCTGCTTATTGAAGAAAAACATCGAATTATCAATCAATGCCGAGGTTCACAGAAAGTCGGGCTTGGGAACAAGAGAGGTGTTTGTCGAACTATCAACCTTACCATAGAATTTTAGTTGTACTTCACATCACTACGCACTCTTTTAGTGCACGACTAATCTGTATGACATTTTCGATTCGATGCAACGTCTCAAAACAATGCAGTCATTCGCAAAGAAAAACACTATTTTACTTAAACTGGTATCATAAAACCATTCCCATACTGTTTATGTATTAAAGTTATGTGCATAAACTCCATATTTGCTAAAGTTGAGTTCTCACGATGATATTATATAGTATTTACCGAGCTAAAGTAAATTGATGTATTTATCAATGGTTACAAAAGCTTAGTAGCATCTTTGTGGAAATATTTGTCATAAGTCCTAATCCTTCACTTAATATAGCGCTTTTTATGCTACAAGTTATCCTCTCTTTACGATAAAGGACAATCAAGAATATCATAAGAATTTCACCTGAGCGAGAAATTCTATGATATCAGCCTCTAACATTCGGAAGAAACAACAAACCCAAGTGTTGAAACCATGTTAGTCTAGATCAGAATTGTGACATAAACTGTTGCCAGTTGAAACGCATTTTTAATCAAGTCGTTAATTGGTATGAATCTACATTTGCGTACACAATTAACAGTATTTGCATCATATCATAAATGATAATAAAGATCGAATCTAAATCAACCTTTTCTTGGTAGCGCTTATAGAGAAAGCCTTGTAATTTCGATTCGTCGTGCCATTCAGGATTAACTCGGATTACCTCATAATGTATACAAACTCCACTATCTGGAAAGCACTTCTCACCAAGCAGTATTGATCCTGCAAGAAAAACCGCTGTTGCGACCAGCACAGCATTTCCGTGATATAATTTTAGAAGAATGTAAATTAAGTGATAACGGAAAAAATTCGCATACTAATATCAGGAACAATTCCTTTAGGATATCCCAAAGTGGCATCTATAATATATTCGATAGGTGGCCCACCGCCGCAACGAGACAACTTACTACCTTAAGTCAGTCTGTTATGATGCGCTTCTACTAGTACTCAGAAGAATTTTGACGAAGTGCAGTAGATCACCTTCTTCAGATCCTCTTGCAGGTCCTAAGACATCAATGACAGCATGAGCTGCACCAGAACGAGGATAAACACAGTGACTAAGTGGCTGAAGTCTCATTTCCTCAGCAAAGCGCGCACAACTTTCTTTGATCAAAAATAGTCGAGAGCCTGAAATTAATACAGTCCGATTAGAGCTATTACCCAAATAATGAACTCAAATCCAGTACTGCCCACAAATTGTTAAAAAACAGATTCACAGACGCTACCGTTCACATCTGATGATAATCAATAGCGGCCGTTGACGCATGATTCACCCATTTCAGTTCACTTCAGCAAAAATGAGCCTTTGAATGTTCACCGTTCACGGAGATTCCACGTATTTTACAATAAATTGGGAACCAAATATGACAAAAAAAATACAAATTATCATTATGCGACAAGCACCACTCAGTGTTTCGTCGCTGCTCCTTCAAAGTTGTAAAGGATGCTGCTGGGTATCGAACGAAAATACAAGTATAACGACTACTGTTTCCGCTCATTCCATCCTCACGAGTTGGGTGATTCAAATTGAGGAGCTCTACGTTTCTATTCGGTAGCCCAGCTAGCAGTACACCTATACCATAAAAGAGCCTCGTAAACTATAGTAAACTATCAGAGCCACTTCACAAGAATAGTGATAAAACAACTGCGTGCAAAACTGTGGTGCTCTTCGTGTCTTCCGAGCAAGCGGATTTTATTGGGTACTGCTGACAGCGCTCGGTAAGGATAAGGGCAAATTTTTCTAACTCCCTCTGCAGATGATTAATGGGATTACAGGTGATACATATGATGGAAAACTTGCACCATAATGGTTATTGATGTTGAATTTGCTAATGCGACGCTATGCAAACCTTAATGATCAAAGTTTTCTCTCAAGTCTTGCTCGAAAACTTCTTCACTAATGTTACAGTTATGATTTATACAAATAAGCACAACATAATGAAGAGGGAAGTATAGATTCGGGAAAACGGCAAAAGAAATCCAACTGTCGTGTTTAAGAACGTCGCTTGACTCGGAAATTTTTAAAGTATTCTGTACACAGTTGGTGTGTCAATTGTTCCAATACGTCATAACAAATTACATACCTTCGGGATACATAACGATCCAGCGGTAATCGAATTTGTAGAAAAAATTACGAAGATGGTTCTTGAACGACCTCAATAGAGCCGTTTTCCGCGACGCTCCACCGTTGATAAAGAAGTTCCCATGCGCCATCCACATTATTCCAAGAGGTGTGTACTTCCAAATATTATAGATGACCCACATCCACTGGAAAAAAAATTCAAGTGTATTGCACAACGTATAGTTCGCTGCTTCGAAGGAAAAATAAAACTACAATTGCTATGTTTTCTTAAGGTGATTCATCAACATTTTTCAAATGAGTAGGGCACTGCTAAATCATGAATGACAAAGTGTTATATGTTTCCATACACAGATGAGGAAGGAAGTGCTATATTTTGCTCACTTTCTTAATTCCAGATATCACATATAAGTTGGCAACTATGTAAACGATAACTGCTTCGATTGAGTTTCTTAAAAACGTCTTTATGATTCATTAAGAGAAATTATTAACGCAACTATTCCCTGTACACTGCTTATAAATATCCGTAGTAATACGAGTCGTATATGACTCATACATGACCGACAATTGTTTGATCTTCAAACTATGGATGAACCGCTCATTGTGAACTTAATTAATGGAAGTGAATACCACTTCAATATAAAGATTTTCACCAACAAAGCACGATCAAGAAATGTCAGGCTTCTATAGCGAGCCATTCGTCCTGGTTTTTTTTCGTTTTTTTTTTTCGTGGAAGCATTTAGTAGGGGCAGCGAAGCGTTTGAGCTAGCGGAATTTCGTCTAGCAGAACGCGACGACACTCTTAGATGCGTCATGGGTAATCTTGGTGGCTGCCGCGCTGCCGTTAAAAATTCTTTAAATCCGCTGGCTGAATTTGCGATTTTTAGGTACAAAATTTTAATTTAAAAGAATTATTTTCAGAAAAAAACTTCGTAAACTTTTATCAAAAAATGCCGGCAGTGTAAAGTAGCACTGTCACGAATGTTTATCGGAAAATGAAGGCAGTGTTCTACAAAGTGGTAGTGTCGTGGATGTGTCAAGCAAGAGGAAGTTACCTTATAACAGAAATCCAGGAGGATTCCTAAGCAGTTACGAAGTACGTTCAATGACAGTAGGCTAGCAATTTTCACCGAAAAAGTTTGAATTATGTAACTAGGGAGTGTGGTTCATAATAATTAACTCATCCATACAACATACAAACTAAGCCACAGAAACAGAAATGATGCACCAGGATCTAAACAGTGTCGGTTAAAAAAGATTATTGAAGAGAACAGCAACTCACATTGCCTGAAACTCTTCCTTTATTATGAAGACTTTGCATAACAATAAAATGATCAACAAGACCTAAATGATTGGCCAAAAAGAGGCATCGTTTCTCGGTATACGCAGAAAGATCGGCACCGTATTCAACAACTAGAATTGAAAGCGAAATTGGCAATATTTAGTCCAACACACGAACTCTACAATAAACCATGCAAAAATATCGACACTTACGATTGAGACCACAATAGACAGACGCTGACACCCACAGATTATTAACGAGTCTACACAAATTGTTCTCCGAATAATTGAAAACTGGCAGACTGGAATCAAACGAAATTCTTCAAAACAAAGATGACAAATGACAAAACACTAGAGTGTAGCCTACCTAAGGTATATCATTGGAAATAGTGTGAGTACGGTTGCCACACATGCGACAGGAACTATGAAGACAGTCATGATGAGAAAATAACCAGCTCCTATATAACCATAGGAATAGCGTACATAGAAAATAGCGGAGAAACTCGTGCCGGTCAAGAACCTCACCTATGAATGCGACCATTTTACGAAAATCCGTCGCATGAGAAGTATCACGTCCAACGGAAGATTGGATTTTGGCGCTGGTTTTCATATCCCCAGAACGTGGAAGAGATGTAGGAGCCTCATCAAGTAGTCCCTTACCCAACATGACAGCCAAACTTGTCTGGAAATATGATAATGAACAGAAATTAAGGCAAATAACATTCGCTCTAAATATTCGTATTAACGCGAACGCTCCTAGCAAAATCCATATTCGTGCAATTGGCTTAGCGGCAAATAAAGAATGAAACCCACCGCTATCAACTCTACACCACAGTTGTTTTAAATCAGAAACAGAAAGGACCGCTAGCGAAAGTTTACGGTGAAAACAACATACGGAAATCGATAAACTCTTTTACGTAAAAGCCTTGTCATGCATGAAAATCGTTAAGAAAAAAGCCCAATTCACCTTAACAATGATCAAATGTGACTATTTAATTACTACACACCACGATGATAAGCATTTCGCGCTTGAGGAGCAGTACGAAAAAAAAAGCGAAGAACACGAAAAGACGCCAGCACGTGGAAAATGTATGAAATCAAGAACTGCGTTTCAACCACGAAAAACGCTGTGTCGTAACGCCGATTGGAGGGCGTCCAGGAACAGCAACAGGAGATTTTCAGGAAATTCTGCAGAATTTCGTTGGCTACAAGTTTTTTAAAGCAAACCTTTATTTAACCCCACCAATGATTTCTACTATCATGTTCCATATATTTCATTGATAAGCTTATACGAAGTTGTTGTAGAGCTCTTCTGTGCATGGCGTTTTGGACTCGATTTCGCATTCTTAACAGATGATTTCGTTCGAATTGGATGACGACAACAGTTGCTTTTTTGCACTGTGTATGAGACGGTGCACTGCACGAATGAGTAGACCTCAACGAATAACTGCCCTTTTATACAGAACGATTTCTGCTCAACTGCTCATTCGATAATATCGTTTAGTAAATTTATCAGTAAACAAAGCACGATCATGCTGAGTTCGATTAAAATCGGTTTTTAAGAGTATATAACACGAGACTGCTGCGGAATAGATTATCATATGAATAGGTTGGTTCCTTCATGCCTAGTGCTTTAATCAATTTCTTTGTCCTCACTGCAATTTCTGAAAACTCACACCACAAGACAGAACTGTTATTAACAACCTACTCACGTCATTGTAACTCTCAAGAAGACAATATTGTCGAACCATCAGCAACAGTAAGGAACTTTACAACGTCGCACAAGCTTATCAAAAAAGGGCAATGAATTCCTTCTCATGACCAGGATAGAGAAAAGAGTATAACTAGTGTAATTTGTTCATCACAACTCCAAAATTGTCTAAAAAACAGAAACAACCACCTATGATTCCCAATCGAAATTTCAAAACACTTCAGCAAACTAAAGACTTCATCAAGACTATGACAACTGAATAATGTACTGCTGAATGCAGACGTCCACTGGCTGCAGCACAGGGACTGCCAGCCACGCAATCGACGACACAGCGAAGGGCGTGCTCCGTCAAGGCGCCGCACTGCCGGCCGGCACTGCCACCGGCGGGCGAGCGCGCCGCGTTCCGCAGCAGGAATCGGTCGCGATTCCGGTTCGAGCCAACCCGCCGCATACCGGAGTCCGAAGATTCGGACAGTGCATTGGTCGACCACCATATTAAGCACTCCATAGCAATTTCGTTGACGTCGAACAATATGATAATGAGTGTTATCCTTATAATGAGTCGGTTTCCACGAAATCCTATTCACGTGATACGCGTCTTAAAAATAGTGGTTTTGAATGGTGTTTGCTGTGATCTGCTATTTAGATTTATTATGATGAGAACATTACTTTTATGACCCGTGATCACGATAATCATAGACTTATTCGAGCGAAGACTAGTTAAACTTTCAGAACGTGGTTTAAGCCAGTCGGAGATCGATCCGCGAACTCGAACATCCTTTTACTTTCGGTTTAATGCCCTCTATTTTTGCTGTTTTAAGCGAGAAGATTCCATAGTGGCTCCGAGCCTATAGATTTATTCCTAGCCGAGCTTCTAGATTGAGCAGCCGAGCTCCTCAAGATGAGAGACCTCACCGAAAGATGAATACCATGCTGTACGCCGCACTCGATACTCATGAACGTTGTCGCCAAAATGCTAAAAGATAGCTGACCCACAACAAGTAGAATAAAAGCAGGAAGTATGCATTCAATGCAGTTAATTTAACAGGATTTCGTCGTCTCTATTGTACGGAACAAGCGCTTTCCGATGATTTGGCAACCAAACTTATCAAAAATAGCAAAAAAAAATGAACACAGTACGTGTTTTGTCATCCGTTATAGCAGCTGAGAATACCAACATTGCAGAATCTAGGAGATAAGAAGGCAAAGGAGAAAACGTCCGCATTTGGTCATTCCCTGAGTGATCTGCCATGCATTCGACTTCATCGAGCATCGTAGGAGTACTTAACGCACATCTGGCCTATACACTGCCTTGTGGTGACTTACCGATGTGTCAAGATAGTGCTGGTATCGTCATAGACAGGTCTGGTACCAATATTTGGATTCCGGAGATATTAAGTGCTTACTGAGGTCGGACAGTGATCGAACTAAAGAGCACGTGTGCATTGCAGAACACCTCTGGCCACTGAGCTACATGCACTGTTAAAACTTAAAGAGTATTAAGAAGTGATTCCGCATACCTTCTAAGTTATTTGTCTTAAAACTTTCGACTAAGTCGCTGTTTCCTCCTACACCATTTTAACACATGTCAATTTTCTCAACAATATGAAGAGCACACTCTGTCACAAAGAAAAATTATAACTGTCAGAGCATTTTTCAAAAAACCGCTACGCGAGCACCAACACGAAGGAGTTTCATACATGTGGCATTCACATCTTACAACGGATGTGTGTTTTTATCATTGAATTGTTATCAGCTCATATGTGTATACCTCACATGGCATAGCAAATTATTCTACAGGGTCGTTCGGAAATAAATCCGTAATCCGTAATCTGTAATCCTATTTGCCCCGCATTATTTTTAGAAACAGTTCTCTTTTTCGGGCACTGCACTATTGTTTATGCTACTTTCTTCCTTCAGCTTTATGCACCTCTTCTTCTCAAACATGACTGAATTGTAATATAAGTTGTGTCCTTAGAAAATTTGAGAGTTGGAATTTTAGATGTCAGGCCATTAATCTCGACAAATTTGGTTTTACGAATTCAAACTCGAACTTACGCAACGCAGAGGTGTTGAAAGCCCTACTATGTAGGGCCAAGAAAGAGTTAACGAACGTGCACTGTAATATTACTTCTGAAATTTTCTTCGCAGCGATTTCGACGAGCAACGTGCGAGCTTCTGCTTTTGAAGACAATAAATTGAAGGGCTTGGTGGAAGAACAAAAAAAGAAACAACTGTTACACAACCTACACGAACTTAATGTACGCATCTTCTTCACTCTTTTGGACATCAAAAATGGTGCAAAAATCGAAGAGGCACGGTAAATGAATCCCGCATGAATTGAATGGTCCCCTGTCGCGATAACGCTCGTTAAACGATGAACGAGCTGGGCTACGAAACTCCGCCTCATCCACAGTGCTTGTTAGACGCTTCGCCTACCGACAAGTATTTCCTCAGGCATTTGAATCAAGCGGAAGCGCAACTAGCTTCATCAACTTCATAATTTTTGGGATTCCATAGTTTTATGCAAGTAGAATAAATAATTTCGTTTCTCATTAATTACAAGGTGTAAATTATAGTGATTGATTTCGGTTAATAAAATTTATCCTAAGTTGAGATATGCCATTTCGAAGACGCAGTTTGAAATTCGACATAAAATTTCGCCTGGTTGTCTCAGATTGTCTTGTAAATCTCAAGATCACTATTTTGGATATAATCCTGCCAACTGAAATACAAGCGTTGATGTCGAGTAGTGGAGCAAGGACTCTCTATAAACGAAAATGCTACGGGATTAGACTGTACGGATGTTGACTACATGGGCTTCCTTCCAAATATTTCTAGAACACTAGAACTAGAAGTAAATTTTCTTTGGCATCGGTGTAAGCTCCAACTTTGCCGTCTGTTATTTACACAGCAACCGATGGAGAAAGACAGCACTTTTTATTGCACTTCTATTTGTTCTTTGTCAGGTGATTGAGCAGCTCCACTACACAGTATGAGGTCTTTATAACAATAAAAAAAAAGAAACACGTGAGTGGAAAGGAACAAGAGAAAGAGAATGACACCAGTTTGAACTTGTTCTATATATAAAACCTTTCAATATTGTATATAAGGTATATATAAAGTGAATAAACTTATTTATAATAAACCTTAAATCCCGTCTTAAGCATCGCACGGGAAACCTTTCATGATTGCCATCAACATTCAAGAATAAAGTTTCCGAAATGAAACTATCTCTTCACTGACTACATGGATAGGGTAAATAGCAGTAAAATTTTTACAAAAATTCAAAAAAAAGTATAAATGATTAACATGTTGGAAAATGGCAAATAATGGCCATGTTAACCACCTGGTGTCAATCGAAATTAGGCTCTGTTTTAGTTAACCCAGCCATCGACTTCTTCGCTTTAATATTGAAAATCCGCTGAGTGGTTGATAAACACTATGAAATACAAGACATTTCTCAGGCAACGGAAAACACTGTGAATGACATAACATTTCTCAGCCAATGCTTCGTAATATCAAAGAGTGCACCCAAAAAACGTCTTTTAAGACTTTCGCAGGTAGCCACCATAGAAAGAGATTCTCCACCGTACATCTAGGTGTTTTCGAATATTCCTTGTATTGCTTTATTAGGACTTCCGATGGAAACCTCGGAGTCCTTGCTTGGGAGACTCTGTTCGCAAATAAACTTCTACTGCATTTTGCAAATTCCCACTCAATACTGAGAGATAATGCCCTCGTCTAACCAAAGTGCATCAACGAGCAACTGAGAAGACAGAAGCACAGAAGCACAGAATGCAGAGAAAATGAAAAATATCGGCACACATAGTTTAAAATATAAACAAACTAAGCAGTCTTCTTTAAACCCTTTCAGATTTTTTACCACGGATCTCCCTCATATGAGGGAACTTGAGTGGTTAGTCGCGATGCTACTTGGCGTGTCCTCAGATGGCAGATAGAGGATTAATCGTGAACCAAAAGCGACCTTTGCTTTCCTGAGACGCAGGCGGAGCCAGAGGATAGACCCCGTTTTTGCTGCGCCAAATTGGGACCTGCTTTCTGTATTTGCTAGGCGTATTCATGCATGCATGCGTGGGTGCGTTCTTGCTTATGCGGATTGTATTCTACGAGTCAATCCGGCCAAAAGCCTCCAATCAGATTACAGGGAAGTATTTGTATATGGGGAGCGGTTAGGAGTCACCTCCAACAAACGAGCTCCATGTCCACTCCGGAAAATCCTGGAAAGCAACCCATGAATATACCCAGCTCTCACGTTTAGAGCCCAGCAAGCTATACATGGGTATCAAAATGCTAAACACAGTAAAAAAAAAAGCGGGCTTCATTTCCCTAACTCCAATTTCGCAGCGTTTGGTAGGACGAGTACGGAGAGGATTCTAAGATCTCAGGTCCAATGGAAGCTGCCTAGATCACGAAGACCTATCGTGACCATCTGTATCTACAATGCACGTACACTTGCATCTGAGCCTCGATAGAAGACTTGCTCATGCCAGCAAGAAGAATAGGGTAGGACGTCATCCACCTGGCCGAGACGAGTCGATGCCATCCATTCAACGCCGTCTATGACACCAGAGAAGAACTGTTCTTTGGAACATGCAACCGTAGGGGAGTCGGTAGCGTAAGCGTTCTCATCAACACGAGTTTGTCCATGAACATCGGTTCAGTCGAACAACTTACAACCTGAATCGGACATTTACGATTAAAAAGATGTGGACCAACACCGGCTTTGACAACCTTCGCCGTTCACGCGCCGACATCAAACTATGACGAAGAAGAAGTCGAAGTGTACTATGTGGACTTGGCTAAGTTCTACAGAGAAGACCATACATTCTTCAAGGTAATCATTGGGAATTTCAACGCCATAACTGGATCAAGAAGAACGTCTGAAGAATGTCACATTGGGACCCATCGATTAGATTGGAACGAACAAGGTGAGTGGCTATCTGAGTTTATCATGGCTACCAAGACCATCCGTGGTAACTAGCAATTCCAGAAGCCCCACCCTCAACGCTGGTCGTGGAAGTCTCCTAATGGAGAGCACCATAACGAAATAGACCACATCATAGTAAATAGATGGTTTTGCCTAACCGATGGCGCTGTTGTCCCAAAATTCTACACGGAATCAGACCACAGTCTCCTTCGTGCAAGATTCTATTTCTCGCGAAAAGGAGAAAAAGCCGCTACATTCAAAAACCGAATTCCCAGAGCCACCGTAAACTGGGACTTATTCAATCCATTAGTTGGGGAGACACCCTTGTCGATAACATCGACGAAGAATACGATAGGCTCATTCAACATCTTCACGTTAGCTCTGTGATAACTGAGAGTTCGCAAGTCACCGAGAAACGTCTGTCTCCAGAAACACTCGAGCTGATGCGCCAGGGTGGAATCGTACGAGCTGCAGGCAACCACGATCTAACGTCTTACCTTGCAAAACAATGCAGACAGGCGATAAAAGAAAATCTTAGAGAGAGGAAAGCAGCAGTAATGGTCGAATCTGCAGAGGCTGAGAAAAACATCCGCAAAGCCCACCGAAGTTTCACCAATTACAAGATTAAGATGATTGCACTCCAACGCCCAGATGGGGAACAGTTACAGTGTCCAGAAAGGCAGTGGAGAAAATCATTCACCAATACTACTCAGATCTCTTCGATAGCGACATTCACCTCCCGTCATACGAAATAAAGGAGGATGTATATGTTGTACCACCGATTCTCTCTTCCAAAATTCGGTAGGCCGTTTCGTCGGTAGAAAATCAAAGAAGCACAGCAAGACTGTGTTATTGTTCAAGATTGACCTACACGATATCGGCAACTATCGCCTATTGTGCTTGCTGTCTGTCGTCTACAAACCTTTCACTCTAGCCATCCTAAACAGGATTGACAGAACACTGGACGAAGGACAGCCATGTGAGCAAACACGGTTTGAAAAGGATTTAGTACGATTGACCACATCCACACGATAACAAGGCTCATTGAAGTATAGCGAGAGTACAAAAGACCGCTCTGCCTCACTTTCATCAATTTACGCAAAGCCTTTGATTCAAGCGAGGAAGAAGCAGTCATGGATGGCCTTGATAATCAAGGGGTCCCTACTCAGTACATAAAGATTCATGAGCTGTACAAAAATTCCACAACCAAGGTATCACCATTCTACAACGATATTAAGATCGACGTCGAAAGAGGAGTTAGACAAGGCGATAGCATCTCGCCAAAATTATTTACCGCCACTCTCCAGAACGTCATACGAACATTGGAATGGGATAATCTGGGAGCGAAATCGATGGTCGGCAGTTACATCATCTTCGCTTTGCTGATGACGTCGTCCTTATAACACCAAATATTAGCCAAGCAGAACGTATGCTTGCCTACTTTAATAAAGCCTGTGGAAAGATTGGTCTTCGATTAAACCTCACAAAAACGATGTTCATGAAGAACGAACGAATTGTTTCGCATGCCCCATTCACGCTCAACGGAACGAATATCTCCGAATGCTCCAGTTATGTCTATCTAGGTCGGGAAATCAATATGATGAACGACTTAGCACCAGAGCTGAGCAGAAAGAAACGAGAGACTTGGGGAGCTTTCAGGAGCATCGAGGATGTAGTGAAGAGAACAAAGAACACCCAACTCCGTGCCAACCTTTTCGGCTAAACGGTACTTCCTGTGATCGATGCGTAAGCAGGATAAAAGGTCACTCAGCGTTATTGAACGCGCAGTCGAAGGGACGATGCTAGAAGCATCCCGTTCCGCACAAGTAAGGTATGGGATCTGAAGCTCCGATCTACGTTAACGATCAAAAATCAAAGGTACCGTTCTGTACGTTAAACAGTCGATGATAAGGTGGGCCGGACACGTAATGCGTATGAATGACAACCGATGGACAAGAGCCGTTAGCGACTGGATTCCTCTGAATGTCAAACCTACTGTGGAAAGACCACTGACCCGATTGTCAGAGTTCTTCACGAAAAGCCTAGAAGAAAGATATTATGCTCGCCGATTCCCTAGAGCGAGCAGAACTCATTGGGCTACTCTTGCACGCGACGGGGAAAAATGGAAGATTTGCTGGCAACCACCCGAGTCACTCGACGACCAACTGGACTGCAGGTGATACAGGTGACAGACTGACCGAAAAATGGCGCACGTAATCCATAGTGGCGTTACAACAATTTGTTTTTTAACTAGACATTAAAGCTTCTTAAGAAATAAATATGCCCTAGAAAAGTTTGTTTTATTAAAAGGGCGCGACAATTCAGTGAAGTTCGAGGTAACAGGCCTCAAAGCACGTACTGAGTACTTGCTAGAAATAGTGATGGAAACCCCCACCCCAATACTGTTCTTTTTGAAAGCAACCAAAGATATTGGTAGACGCTAACGAAAGCACAAAAGTTAATGATCTTGAAGTGAAAGAAATGTAAGCGAGAGAACAGCTGTAGACTGAAGCACCTAAATAGGCAACCCGAACAGCTTGAAAACTAAACTTTGTGCTAGATGAAGGAAAATCTTAGCATTTGGCGACAATGAGCGTTTTGTCCTGTTTAGTGCTTGCTTATTTACTTGACTACGTGGACGCCCCCTTCTTTACGAGTAATGTGGACCCAAGCTCAGCTTCTATTCATTTCTCTGTGGCACAGTTGTCGCCAACAGGTGCAGGTTGATTCGAGCATGGCAGTATCCACGAGTTTCTTACCGTGATCTGTAAAACATTTGCAGCTGATTCACTGTAGTTGGAACGCGTCCTCTACCTTGTACGTGGCCGACCTAAGAAATGCTTGCACCCTTTTATAATTCACTCCATAGTTCTTTTTGTCCATCTACTGTATGTTCTTCCTATGCTACCGGCCAGTCTGTGCTTCGCTAACGATGCCTACTTTCCTAGATTTGGATGATGGGGTAAATTTCGAACATCTGAGCTGCTCATTCCAGCTAGACATTGTGAGTGTCGATCAACTTTCAGAATCCTTCGTTCAAGGAATCTTTGAGAGTTACGGAGTATTCTAGATGTGTTTGAAGTATCATCCCACGTATTCGTTGCATAATAGACCGCTGAGAGGACTGCTGAGTAGAATAGGTGAAAACCTATTTACGGGTTGTTAGTTTCTCGGATTCCCTTTCGAGAAACCCGAAGGTGACCCATGCTGCTCTACTTCTTCTGTCCAATTCCTCTTTCATGTTTTTTCCCATGTACGTTGAGCGTTCAAAGTATAGGTGCGAGATGACCATTGTAATAAGATTTCCAACCAGTTTCACTTGTTCACCTTAGCACCATGGGTTTTTATGAACATCGTTCTCTTCTGATTTATGCGGAGTCCGATCCTTTTCCACTTCAGAGACCTCGTCGATCGTCGTTTCTGCTTCATTGACAACGGTGCCGTTTGAAGAGTTTATTATGACCAAATATCCTGGCATCCAAACTACAGAAATAAAAATAATCTTGCCTCACTTCATTATTGATAATAGTTTGTGGGTTTTTGTGTCGATGTCTAATGATTTCTATGGCCTGAGGCAAATGAATTTGAAACCAAACTAGTCAGATAATCTTTTAATTTTGAATTTCGACTGACTTTTGAATAATACTAGCTTTCTTCTAGTTGACGCTGGTGTATATTGCTGATTTGGGTAGGGGAAGGAAAATTCCTCATTGCTTCACCTGACGGTGTTGAATGTAAAGGAACAAACTTTGATTTGCCGATCACCTAACAAATGAAACGTGCTCATCAGTTTCGTAAGAGATCGTTCATCTAGTTGGCTAAAAAGTTGCCCAAACAATTAGAAACATCATGAGAAACAATTCACAGGTTGTACCACCATCAAATTGTATGAACCCTATTTTGGACCAACGTTTTCTTCTCTTGATTTCAGACCCATTTCACGTACAGGTAAAGGATTAAAAAAAGGATAAAGCTTTCGGCATTGATCAATCCCTGAGGAATGCGCCATACACTCGACTTCATTAAGCAGTGTTGGAGGTGATTGAATGCGTATTTCGCCTATGCAATGACTCGCGGTGGCCTACCGATGTATCGAGCCAGTGCTGCTACCCTCCCAGACAAATCTGGTACCAATTTGCAGACCCCGGAGGTATGGAAGGCTTGGTGAGCCATGGACGCTGAGATCGAAACGGTGTGGCTCATCGCTCCCCTTATGCGTTACAGGTGCACTGATCAATATTTTGGTGATTTTGCTATCCGACAAGAAATACACACACGCTGTCAGCTGATAACTTTGGATCCTAAATGAAATAAAATCACCAAAACAACTCAAAAAAGTGTGGTTACTTTTATTAAATGTTAAAATGTAGTGAGTAAGGAAAACGGTTAGAGTGAAATGCTCTTGGGAACCGAAAAGAAATTTTCCTCTCTATCTTGCTGCTATTATGTGAAACTTTACTAGAGAAATTCTCAATGAATTAAAGGACTAAGAATTTCCAACAACAGAATTTCCATGAACTTCCCTCACTGAGTGGTCTCATCTCGTTTGCCGCGAAGCACGTCCAGAGTGGCGGATGAAATGTTAAACGTGGACGAAAAGTGATTCTGTACTTCTCAGAGACACATGTGGATAGGCTTAATAAACTCCATATTCCTGTTGCGCCCATTTGACACTTAGCTGCCGTGTTTGCTTAGAAATCTTCGTGAAAGGAAGCGAGGGCGTATTCTCCTTATGCACATTGTACTCTACTAATCACTTCAGACAAAAGCATGCAATGAAATGATAGGAAGTTAAAGAGGAGGTAGTGTGGAATCGCCTTCAACAAACAATCTGCATGTCCACTTTGCGAGAGACTAAATGGTTACCCAAACTCTACCACTAAGAGTTATCAGTGGGCATCAATAATGAAACACTATGAAGTAAATTCGCCTCATTTCCCTGGCATCTAAAAAGCCTCTACGCAGCAGTCCTCACTAGGTCTAGCATGAGAAGCTGCTAAAATCGAAGAAGTTCTAGTCTATGTACATGTGGAAGAATGTGGAAGAACTAAGGTGATGATCTGCACTTGTAATGCACAGCTACTGCATCTGAATCTTGTCACTGAAGACACAACGACGCAAGCTAATAAGAATAAGCACGATGGTATGGAACTAAATAAGGCCAGAAGGCGCCACCAATTCAATGCAGTCTGCGACACCGGAGGAGAACCATTCATCGGAACATGCGACAGTAGAGGAGTCGTTGGCGCCGGGGTACCCGTCGACACGAAATTTCGCCATAAACATCGATTGGTTCGAAAAACCAGCTATCCCAAATCGACCGCTTACGGTTGAAAGGACATTGATCAATACTGGCTTTGACAATATTCTTCGTCTACATGCTAAAATCAATCCATGACGTAGACGAAGTTGAAGCCTTCTATATGGACTTAGAGAAGACCATGCATTCTTTAAGGTAATCATTGAGGATTTTAACGTTATGGCTGGATCCAGAAGAGTGTCTGAACAATGTCACATTGGAAATCAAGATTAGAATAGAAAGAGCAGGGTGAGCCGCTGTTTGAGTTTATCATGATGGCCAAGATCATTCACGGTAATTCGCAATTCTAGAACCCCTGGTGGAGTGTACCACAATGAAATAGACCACGTTATAGTAAATCGATGGTTTCGTTTAACCGTTTCTCTGCTGTTCCGAAATTATAAACGTGAACCTCGGTTCATATTCAGTGGAAAGCAAGCAAGACTGTGTTATTGTTCAAGAAAGGTGACCGACCTCCACAACATCGGCAACTGTCGCCCAATCTGATTGCTCTCTGTTATCTACAAACTTTTCATTCGAATAATGCTAAACAGGATTAGCAGAACAAGCAGTTAAATAAGCAAGCAAGGCTTCCAAAAGGATTCATTACGATGAACTACGTCCATACGATAATGAACCTCACTTAAGTTTCATGAGAGTACAGGAGAACTCTCCGTCTCACTTTCATCGATTTATGAAAAGCTTTTTCTCAGTTGAGATAGAAGCTATAGGAACTATTCCCTAAATAGTTCCTATTTTCTATATTAGCGTATGCTTCTTGTTCACCTGTAACTATCTTAAATCTATCTTCGCATTTTCTCTAAATTGTCGCTTAGCCACTATCTCATCCAGTTGCCTTGCAGGTGGCTGGAAATGGATTATGTAACTTCTTTCAATAAACTGGCCTTCTTTGTCCCACAGTTCGGGCACTGAATCAGTAGCAGTCAGCTGAATGTACTTTCCAGCATCTGCCGCCCCAAAGAAGTTTCCGAACGAGTGGCTGCTCCCTTTCACATATAGCTCTATCAGATTGTGCTAGTAGAAAAAAACTTTAGAACCTCACTCTAGGCGCTGTCTCTAGTTTCCTGTGGCAAGGCTCCACCCACTACAGAAGTAATACAGGCAGCCCATCAGCATTCGTCTTCAAGTGTTCGCAGTGCTGGTAGAGTGTCCATCCAGTTCGTTCACATAACTCGTCCATATACTTCGCTCTTTTGCTATTCTTGTTATTGCTACTATAATCATAAAGCCGTACCCAGTGTCTCAAGGCGTTCGACTCAGCGACTTACACACAAAAGACCCGCGTGACAGAGTAACAAAGACTAATATTCCTAACGACTTGGTATCTAAATAAAGTTGTGAGTTCAACGCTGCAACAAAAGCACTCATGGAAGCCCTGGACCGCCAAAACGTCCCTACTCAATATATAAAGATTTTCCATGAGCTACGTAAAAATTGAACAGCCAAGATGTCACCATTATCTAACGATATTAACATCGACGTCAAAAGAGGGTTTAGGCAAGACGACACTATCTTGCCAAATTATTTACAGCCACCCTTGAAGACATCATACCAAGATTAGAATAGGACAACATGAGAACGAATGCCGATGACCTGCAATTACATCATCTTCGCCTTGCTGATGACTTCATGACATCGTTTTTAATATATTGTACACCAAGCACAGACAGGCAGAACGAATACTTGCCGACTTTGATAGCGTCTGTGCAACGGTTAATTTTCGAGAATCACAAAAAAGATGTTCAAAAAGGACGGATTGGTCTCATATGCTCTATTCGCGCTCAAAAAAATGAATATCTCCGAATTCTCCAATTACGTCTCTCTAGGTCTGGAAATCGACATGGTGAACGACGTAGCTTCAAAGTTGAGCAGTAAAAAGCAAGTGGCTTGAGGAGCTTTCACTAGCATCAAGGATGCAGTGGCCCAAATGAAGAACATCCGATTCCGTGCTCCCTTTTCGATATCTACAATGCCTTCTGCCTTCATTGATGCGTTATAAACCTAGTTGCAATTAATGCACAATACAAGATCATTCGGCGCTGTAGAAGACTCAATTGCAAGAAGCCTCAGCCTCAGCTTAACTGGGTTCAATGCAGATTTGGGCACCCAAAATCAATTCTGTTGACAGGTGATTACTGATGGCACTGATCGATAGAATTAGCTGAAAGACAAGCGAAACGAAGGACCCGCATGGTGTGGTGGTAAACGCGTTAGCTCCCGGAAACGGTAACAGTGCGTTCGTTCCCCACCGCAGGCACCTACTGCTCGGAGCTCTGCAGATATCTCAAAATCATTGAAGTTGTATTTCGCAGCGTACCCTTCCATTAAAAAAGTAAGCAGTAAATAATAAGCTAAATTGCGAAGTGGTGATCGCTCCTTTTGTAACTGTGGGCAGCCTTTTACTCGACGTTTACTAGGTTTCTTTCATGACAGCTGCGATATCCCTGATGTTTGTTTATTTGGCGTTTCCAAATAGAAAGTCAAAGTTTGTGGTTTGAGCGACCTCACTAGTGAAATGAACCCTAGCTTTAGATCGCCGGTCGACGGGATTTTCATGAATCCAATACATTTGTATCAACAATTATGCAGCAACCTTGGCTGATTGTTACTTTTATAGCCGGTTCCTCTTGGGAAGTCAATGAAAAGAGAGAAAGCACATCTTTCCAGATCTTTTCGTCATCTTTTTTCGCCTTTTTCTAGCTCAAAGGCCTTCTCGTGGCTAATCTCTTTCATCATCTATTCAAAAATTTAGCGCGTAACTTGACTGTTATTAAAGCTATGGAGACTCTGAACACCGGTCATAAAAATTATTGCGAGTATGATAGAGTATCGCCGAGCGATAGGAGGTAATACTAATACTAGTAATATTACTGTATTCAGTCTATTTAGATGCAAATGGAACCCTATATAAACTTCGTAAACTTTTACATCTGCCGCAGACATTAAAGCCTTTTTTGTAGCTCCATAAACGCAAGTGAAGTGAAGTGAATTGATGTAAAATATAGCCAAATGTCTATAAAACTCCAGTATATATTTCAACCTAAGAAACGTTACGTAAAGTCGAAATCATGCCACTAAGCAAAACGAGACGGTGAATAGATTTTTTCTTGAAGACCCGGCCGGAAGTTCCCGAAGAGCTGCGACGGATTCATCTGTCGCAATTTAACATTATTGCGACCCAGTAATAGGTAGGCTACGAAGTGCTTGTCAGCAAGATTCCAAGCTGAAAGAATTCATCACAGTAGGTTCACTTTGGCAAGCTTAAAAACGACTCCAAGCGTTAATTTATAATCCAGCTGATTAAAGACGAAACAATTTTGTTAAGAATCGGGAGAAAAGCGAACTATTTGTACGACAACGCGTCGTGGACGTAACAGTCACTCCGGTTGAACGCCTTTCGACAGCAAAGCTTCTAGTTGAAGTGAGAGATTCAACGTCCTATGTCTAACACTATGACATTTTCCGGTAACAAAAATCTACAAGATCTATCATAGTTCAGGGCTTTGTGGCCCATAGTGATATTCCGTGCTATGCCGCTTTGCTTTCATTTCACGCGCAAACGGCAAGACAGACATTTTTGTTCACCTGAGTGCTATATCAAATGAACAAACAGAGAAATTCAACTTGCTTGCTTTGGCATGTTGAACCGAGAGAATTCGATATTGTTGAAAGACTTAGGTAAAGGTCTATTTAATAAACACTGATTCGGTATATTATTATATATTATTACGCTATATTATTACTATATTATTAATATATTACCGACTACTGCGAAATGCATTGCTCACCCAAAGTAGACCACATCGGTTGCCGGCAATCGATCAACAGCCGTCGTCTATAAAAGGGCACCGCAGAGTGAAATCAGCCATTAGAACTGTACTCCCACCACTCGATTCAACTCGATGCGAGATGGGACAACGAACAATCACAACGTGACAACGACCAGCTGTGGACCGTCGATCCGGATCAACACGGCTCTGAGGAAAGCGAACGCACCGGAATGTCAGCCGAATAAACTTTTTTATTAACATCGTGTTAGCTTGATAGTTCAAGAAGGTATCCTTCTGGATGTAACTCTTACTTCTTCTCCCCTTCTTACCCAGAATCAAGAGATAGATTCACTGTGCATCCACTAAAACTATCCACACGATTGCAGTTTTACGTTAAGTTACAGTCACTAATATGAACACAACGATTTGCTTTCTGTCCACCCACTCGATTCACTGGAAAAGCGTTGTCTACAAGTCCTCTCGTTACAACGTTAGAATCTTTTTTGTGATTTTTCAGTAAAATAAAATCTTTGCGCTTTGAAACTGCCATATACTACTTTTCCGAAGCAAAAGTTATATATAAATCAGTTTAAGCCTCATAAAATGCAATATCGTCCCTTACCCATAAAAGGAATGCTTTCTTTCACTAACACAGGCAGTAGTTGGAAAGCAGTAGAATGAATCGTCCTCTGCTTCTTCTTTATTTGGGCAGCTTCACTTCATATAGTAGCTATTGTTAGGCATTATGTGATGCTCCTTTATTAGTCGAAGAGCTGAATTTTTTGCCGTAAGATGGCCGAATGTTTCAACTATAGCAAATATATTTAATTTTCACTAAAAGCAAAATTTGTGGCAAAAATAGCAATAAAATTCAACAATTCTTCAAATGCACCTCAGAAAAGAAAAGAAATCTGCCGGCTCTTGAACAGATCATATTTTATCAGTCCTGGAAGAAATGGGAAAGTAGGAAACCTTTTCTCATTTAACCTAAAAAACACTGATTCTTTTGTAAACCTGAAAGATAAACCTCTCTGCTTTGATCAATCCCTAATGGATGAACCATGCATTCGACTTCATTAAGCATCTTGAATGCATATCTGGCCTTTAAAATGACTCGCGGTGGCTCATCGATGTATCGAGCTACTGCTGCTATCCTCCTGTGCGAGTTTGGTACCAATTTGCCGACCGGAGGGATGGAAGGCTCGGCCATGGATGCGGGGATCTATTCCACGTGCGTTTTGCAGGGCGCCTCCGACCACTGCGCCACACGAACCATGTTCATTTGTTTTATTCATAAAATTAAGGCAAAATTTAAAATTACCAAAATCTTCAAGAGGAAGTTAAGCATAAAAGAAAAAGCATCATTTCACCAATACTAAAGCATCTTAAGGGTTGAAAAAGTGCTGTATCGCTAGTAGCCAAGAAAATGAGGTCAAAAACGATACGTAGCAACAAAGCAAGTCATGAATGTCTATTGCAGAGTTTATTCATAAAACTCCGCCGAGCGGCTTTTGATGATGTCATCATCGTGTTTGAAGGTGTTGCTTTGTATTTAATTCTAATGTGTAAGAAGCAATTATCGTCAGAAATGTCCATTAAGTCGAGGAGCTCGAAATAAAAGTAGGAACCATTGCCATCTTGTTAAGAGGATACTTACATAAAGTAGGTTTTCATTTGATACATGGAGACGGTGGACTTACGTCGAAGACTTGAGAAAGCACTGTAACTAGAATTTCTAGATTCCAGAGAAGGGAAGTCTTGCCCAACCATCCAATGACCAATGAAGTGGAAAATGCATTAAAGCTACAAGATTTCTGGCCAGAAGTTACTGTCTAAACATAGAAGCATTTGTGGAAACCATCAAGACAAAATCCTCCATTATTTTTTGAAGAAAGAAAAACTGGCGTGCACATCGTTTCGTGGGGAAAGAGGCTAAGAACACGTAAATGACAATCAAAACTAATTTCAAAGAACGTTTTTATTGCTGGTGATCCTTTTATTCATCGAATTACTCGAACTGGGCTCCAGTTCCAGTTTTATCCGATATCTACCGCTTCACACTTTTGGTATATTGTCCATTTTTAAAACTATTTTTGACGACATTATTACCTTGAAAAAATGGCAGAACTTTACCTTGGTATAGGCTCACTGTTAACTGGTCATCCTGATAAAAGTGACTACTTTTATGTCTGGGGTACAATTGGGAGATGAGGCTTTTCCTTAAATAGTAGCTTGTCATCCAGAAAAGCCACGCACACGGAAAATCAATAAAAAATTTTCAATATATCACTGTAATATGGGCATCTGATTTTCAACAAGGATCGAAAAACTGGCCAATGATGCCTATCATATTTATACTGTTATAAGTTTTCTACAATGGTCGCTACCGTTATAATTTACTTATGAAAAACATATCATTGCTAGTGAGAATCCTTATATTTCTGTCAATTAAAGGCAGTCTCGGAAACAATAGAGTTATAAAGGACTTTCTGCCTAGCTAGTTGTAGAGAACCCTAGAGAAAACTTACTTTCTCAAGATAAAAAAAGCCCTTGGCTTTCATCAATTCATGAGAGAAGCACCATGCATTCCACTTCATTAAGCATCGTTTGGAGGTGGGCTATGCATATCTGGCCCTTAGAATGACTCGCAGTGGCCTACCGATGTATCGACGCAGTGCTGCTATCCTCCCAGACAAGTCTGGCAGCAATCTGCCGACTCCGGATGGATTGAAGGCTTGATGAGTCTGGAGGTGGGAATCGATCCCATGTGCACTGCAGAGCACGTCCGACCACTGCGCTGCACACGCCTTTTTCTTAAGATACTTGATACTTGATACTTGAACAGGCCATCATCACTAGTTGTGCAGGCTCCAGCATAATCACCATTTTCGGAGATTTGCTGGTGAAGCCATTGTGGTTCCCTGGAATCCCGAGGACAACCTGGCGAAAGTCTACACCAGGTCGTCACCACGACAGGCAGTTGCAGCCCTTGTGGATCAGAAGAGATTTGCCACCATGCGACTTTGATACCAGGACGCTGTTGAATACTTGTATTGGTTTACTCTTAGCTAGACTTCCTGATGGAAACGCCGGACTCTTTCTCAGTTTGGAAGACCCTGCCAAGGAGACAAATCCCCTCGCTGTACATTGCAGTCCGACACCCAGGAACACCTCCCAGCCACAATGAGGCGGTAAAACGTTGCGAGATTTATCAGGATACTCAGGAGAATTATAGTCCGTTGTGAAAAGATCTGATGAATGAAAGATCTAATGTGCATTAGAGCCATGCCTTAGATTCCCAAATTTTTTGCAAAGTCTGAAGGAAATGTTTATGCGTCCACTCTTATCTTCTGGTTTGTTGCAAATGCCTGGTCCATATTGACCTATTTACAGTTAAAACTTTTGTAATCTCTTGAGCAAACGTTCCATCCTGGCTATCAGTTGGTGATGCGACTTGTAGCAAGAGGTACGCGACTGCAACTTTGACGTCCACAGCCGTTTTGAAATTCTAAGCAAAATGAAGCCGAGTCCTCTATCGGTTGGTTCTCCAAGCCAAATACTTTTTCTGGTATTTTAACCAGCTCTCAGTATTCCACATTTAATTTGAAGTTATCCATAGAGTACAAAATAAAATTTTCTTAGTGTCTTTGACCAAAACTTAATCTGACATTTTTAAATTGACAAGAGTCTTTAGAAAGACTAACAGTAAAAGTCAAAATGAAGCATACCAATACAAATGTTTGTCCCTGGAATAAATTTCGAGATATAAACCAATATTAACCTCAGTTTTTGAAAATTTTTGTAGCATTCACAGATGTTGTCTTACATTTAAAGATATTGCGAAAATTAAATTGTACAAAGTACCTATCCTCCCAGCGGTTTACCGCATCATCGCGGCTGGGAGGTGTTTCTGGGTGTCGGACTTCGATGAACAGCGAGGAATTCACCTCCTGGCAGGGTCTCCTAAGCTAAGAACGAGTGTAGCACTTTCATCAGAAAGCCTAGCTAAGAGGAAACCAATACCAGGATCCAGCATTGTTCTGGTATCAAAGTTGCACGGTGGCAAATCTCCCTCTGATGCACCAGGGATGCGACTGCCCGTGGTGGTGAAGACGTGGGACAAACTTTGGCCAGGCTGACCTGAAGACTCCAGGAAACCATAATGGCTTAGCCAGCAAATCTTCGAAAAGTGGAGATTATGTTGGGGCCCGCACAATCAGTGGGGACGGGTCATTCAAGTATCAAGTGTCAAAGAATCAAGTTTAAAATTTGAAACTGGTCAGTTGATAGTGCGCACTGCTTTGAACTTGCACACACTTCAAGATTTCTAATGTTTTATGTGAAAACAACCAGAAGGATACTGAGGCACAAAAAAAACTCGTAACCTCAGGTGAGCTCCGAACCTGCGACTACGCTTTTCAGAAGATCATGTGTTAGCCGGTACAGCAAGCGACTAACTTGCTTTGCCTTTCTTAAAACCGGCTTTTTTCTCTCTAATGGTACTACCAGCAATCCAATCACCTGTCAATGTAATTGATCTGGGAGGCATAGATCGGCACTCAACCCAGCTAACCACGTTTTGCTGGTATTTTGGCATCCTTGTGGTTGTACTTCACATAATGCCCTGCCATTTAAAAAATAACAGTCAGAAAACAGAAGTCAAAACATTTTATTACTTTGAAAATTTGAATTATCCTTGCAACGAACCTTTCCGTTTAAGCTACTTGGATAATTTATCAAAGGTTTAAGCACTTCAACAAGTTAAAACTATCAGCGCTACATCTAGATTATGAAAGTTATCACAGAGGAGAGTCTATCTCTATGACGTCGGCAGTCGAGCAAAGCGTAAAGACATTTTTTCGATGAGATTAAACTCACTCGGGTTTTCTTTCAGTGATTTGAATGTGATCATCAACATTCTCCAGCGTTTTCTTTTGATCACCACCAGCTTTCTCTGTGAAGGTGAATTAGTGTATTGAGTGAGCTCTACGTCCTCAGTTAACCACTTCCACGTCTTACCAGCCGTTTCAAGTCTTTTTTCGGAACTCATCATTATTTCCAAAGATAATTGTTTGGTGCTTAATCAGCGAAAAGCCCAAGAGTGGACGAGAGCCCAAGAGAGTAACAATGTGACCTCGGCAGCATTGCAATTTTGGAAAAAAAACAGTTTAGAAATGTTTCAGACGATAAAAAATGGAAGTAAGATTACTAAGTAGATCCATGCTTGAAAATCCAGTTCCATAATTATTTGGGTCCTAATTTAAAGTCCACTTGCAAGTAATTGTGAGAAAGATGTGTTCTTTTGATGGGTGGCACTAACCAGCTTAGTAATAGCAAAGTAAGAAAATAAAATAATGTAATAACAATGTAAAATAAAAAACGATGTTTGCTTACTTTGTTTTCTATTTTTATCTAAGGACGCATGTAATGCAAAGGTAAGAGATCTCTGCAGTGAACACTGGATCGGTCGTTAGTTGGATCCTATGTTCAGGTCTCAACATTCCATTCCTACAGGACCGATAAATTGGACTTTTCTTGAAAAATAAAAACATTGAGTTGACACAATCACCTCTGCAATGTTTGATGAAGTCAAATTCTTGGCTCATCTCCAAGGGACTGAGGAAAGCTGATAGCTCTATTCTCTTCGTCGTCTACTTTTCTCTAGATAGGAAAGCAATTTTTAAAGATCCTAGGCAGTCAAACTTCTAGAAATTGTAGGAAGTCACACAGTTGTCGTAAGGAGTAGCGCTATTGAATCGTTGTCTGCTGAGAAACTATATCAGCTTAGCAGAGGAAAAGTAGAAACGAATGGCTATCTGATTTCTAGCGACAGCTACCGTCTTTTCTCACAAGTTCTATCAGAAACTCCAGAGTAATCCAATCTGGCAGGTGGAGTTGAAGAAAAGCTTTCGTATGAAAATGCTCGCTAGTGAGTGTCAATGACCAAAACTTCAATTCATTAAGAACAGAACATTTTTTATTTAATTATCTAACCATCTATGTGTACTTTACAAAATTTCATAAAAGTAAGTAAGGCGGAGTCTACGCTGTGAATGTTTTCTTCATATATGAATTGATACAAATCTAGATCTCTCAGCTATTTTGAGCACATTAACCATGTTTTTCTTCTATTCCTACAGTTTTGCTTAAAAAATGATCATCGACAACAAAAATACAGTCGAAATGAAAAAATGTTTTGCGACTGAAATGGGGATTTCCTTGAAATATTGATTGAAATGGTTGCGGGCTATTTATTGAAATAGTTATTGAATGGTCAAGATACCCTGAAAGCGCTGTTGAATACTTTCAAATTGATTAATTTTTTAATTAGTTCCTACATTCGTCGGATATTTAATGTTTACATGAGTTGGTTAGCAATAATTCAAGGCAGCGCAATTTGTAATTCCTGTAATATTTTCACTGCGATTGCTCGTTGAAACTGTACAACTGATTTCACAGCAAGAGACAAAGTGAAGAAGTTCTTGAGAGGTCTTAATTTCTTGGAATCGTCTCAGTTCTTCTTGTCTAGATTTAGAGATTTCGTAATTTAGAAGGGAATTTAACAAGGCTCCCATTCACTAATCGCCCTTCTCTCATGCGCGTTACAGCAGTTTTACGGTTCGAGACGCAGGTTAAGTGGTGGTGTGTTGCGCAACCGAATCCACACTGTCTAATTTATAACCGATTTTGCATTTATTGAAAATGATTGATTACTTGGTCGCCTATCCTGCTTCTATTTGGCCCTATACCATGAAATCAACAGAATCCGCCTCGAATCGTTGAGAAATTTACGTTTCAAGACGTTAGTGAATAGTTAAAATGGTACCATTACGTAGTAATTGGTCGTTAATTCCAGTAAAAGTTTACTTCTGTTGACTTATATCATCTTCTTATAAGAATGACAACCATAGAAAATAAATACGTAAGCGAAGAAAATATTTACAACACGAAATCGGCTTAGCAAGCATAAAACAAACAATGAAAATGGCCTAGAAGAAATTAACCGTGGAAGGCTAACTAAATCCCATGAAAGTCTTGTGAGATATTTTTTAACGTGGACTCTTTTAATGGAAAATTTCGTGCGAGCTTTCAAAGAGTTTTGCCTTCCAGAAATCGTCAATTATAAGAACGTGCCGACGAAAAGTTGTACCACACTTATCTGGGAGGATAACAGCGCTGACTCGGTACATCGGCGAGCCATCGATAAACATTGTATAGGCCAGAAATGCATTCAATCACCACTAACTATCCTTCACGAAGTCGAATGCTTAGCGCAACCCTCAGAAAGTGATCAACGCTGAAAGCTTTATCATTTCACCCTTTAGTAACAAAATTAGCTAGTGTTATGTTTCCATTGCATTAGAAATTTTGAGGCAATAACTAGTGTCTATTTTCTTCGAGTATTTTGTGCTAAGAAATTCTTCACCTCGTAGGAACCCTTTTAAGAAAAGATGACTTCTGTGTGATAGTCACCTGAAATCCGATAGCTCTTCAAATTCCCTGCGCGCCTTTGGTATGTCTAGTCTCTAATGGATTCTAGCTGGTGCTGATGACGTTTTATGTCTGCTCATTAGTGACAGAAGACGTTGCCACGGAAGCGGAATGGTAAAAGGGCACGGCAGGATTACACCTCGTAGTAGCTCGGGTCCGCTTTGCTACGCTGTCACGACGCGCGTGTAATCTGGCAATTAGAGCGCAATTGTTAGCCTTTCCAAGCATGTTCTATAATCACCGAGCAGGCAATATGTTTGCTTTAGCTCTTTAGAGGAAACCAATAACAAATTCATTACTCACCTGTATGGAAAAAAAATTTTTCTGACTCTGATAATCGAATTAGTTAAGTAAATGAGCGTAATAGGCTTCGTGTTACAACATTCAACTGTTTCGCTGTATAAGATTCCATTATTTTCTCGGTGAAACTATGATATTCTACAGTTAGCCGTGATACTCTAAGAACAACAAGTATCAAAAGGCTTTAAACTTGAATGTCACCGATAACGTGGAGAAGTCACCACACATTCAACACCAGAGTCTCACTATTCCACTTTTCAGGATGCGTTGTTATTGAACACTCTGTGTTGCCCAGTTGACATCATGAATGATTTGTGCTTCGGTGATGACTTTGATGTAGCTGTCCGTTGTGCGGCTATCGCTCATTAATAGTCTCAAAATGTTAGCTTATACATGTGCACGTGTTAGTGATGGCCGGATACGTTCATTCTGGATGTGTTGTGAACAGTATCCATATTGGAGAGCGCATATGTACTGACTATGTCCAACTGCAAGTGCAATACCATGACCAATCTCCGTTAATTTCGCTATCGATGACAATAGCGTGATTCTATTGTTATCGAAAATCGTGACACAAAGCGCCCAAAGTGATTAATATAGGATAGCTTTCATACCGCCATACCTTCAGAGTATGCTGTGACTCACTTCTTCGCTTCTTTCACATCGTCTAACCTGACAAAACTGTTTTTCACAGATAGTACTCTCCTTCAGATCATAATCCGTTTTTTCATTTCCGATAGAGAAGAATACCATGTTAAATTCAAGCTCAGTTTTATGCATGGTTGCAAGTTAGCAACTAAGAGTAATCCTCTTGATTACGGTTTCGGCAATTGTGGTTGACCGACCTGTGGACTATGCAATTGGCCTGCGAACAATGGCGCCAGACTAATTAGTAGGGGGTTGGGCACCCCGCATAGAGGCTACGGTGGCACTTTGGTTTCCTTCCAGGTACGCCGATTCTAATTGCAGTGCAGACCTACTGCCGCTCTTGATTCGTGGATATCAGATTCACTCTGCCAGAATTGTGTATCGTTGCACTGGACCTATATCTAAACTATACACGAACAATTGATATAACAAGCGATTATTTTATTTCTACAATGAAAAACTCACATTTAGAATCCACTTCTGGCAACTTTCTAGATAATTTGAATTCAAATCCACATTACATTTAACTAAGAAGTGCGGCTGCATTGTAACTTGAAACTTATGGAACTTGTTAAGCAGAGGCAATGAAAGAATTGTCGGTATAACATGCAGAACAAAACAATTGGCGCATCGATGTTGAATAAACACTGGCGCGTTGGCGTAATCATCAAAATGCAAACAAGCAATGAGATTAATCAAGTTGAGCACTTGCGAATAAAGACTGTGACCGCATTTCAATTTTTTAACAGTGAAAGTAATCACAAAATGTACTCGAATGCATCTTCTGGTAAGCTCTCACATAATCGTGGTAAAGCGGCACGAGGAATTACCGCCGTTCTGGCAAAAACCCTGTTTCAGAAAACAAGGTCTCTGTCTTGCTCACAAGAGCCAAGCGATTTACTGTTGTGAAAACCTCAGAACACCTGAGATGAATGTCTCAAAATCTCAGGACAAAGCTTGCTTAGTCATCAAAATGCGAGACTAGGAATTGTGCCGGGACTTGTATTCGTTAAAACGTTCAATTTAAATACCAAGATCAGACAGTAGCACGTACAAATCACTTCTTAGTCGAGAATAGTTTTAGGCCTCTAGTAGCAATAGAGCATTAATGATACCCAGAAACGGAATCATGGAGTGCTATAGAACTCAGCATTTGCAACACCTGTAATCTATTCCTCTGTAATTCTTCTGAACTCCTTCGCAAACGCTCGCTCTCACTCAAATATATCAGTTACCAGGAATGGAATGTTGTTCGCTCGCACGTGTGAACGTGATTCCTTGTGAGTACGGTAGGAAATGAGGCGCAAATTGGTGCACGTGTACGATAGTCAGGAGTGGAATCAAAACATGATTAGCGGGGTGGTTCAGGACTCCCCGCGGCGTTTCCTACTCGCTCACTGCACCGCTATGGTTGAAGCACACGCAAATATTGAACACACCAAGCAATTTATCAAGAGCAAATGACAAGCAGAAAACTTCACAAGCCTACAACAAAGTACCTATGAAAAGCAATAGCCTCGAATTGCCCCTTTAAGCGCACAAACCATAGAGAAATTTCACATATTTGATATAGAATTGAACTGATGCTTCATCGCACAGACCGCGATTCTGCAAATTGAGTAACCTATATGCAGTAATAAAAAGTAGAGAACACTGAAATCTCTGTTAAAGCCCTTGAAGAGCTGGCCTCACAGTGGATGGGTTTGAGGTCAACGCATTGAATGCGGCGATTGTTTGAAATCGATGATGCCTCGCTATTATTTAATGATCGTAGTGATTTATTGCTGCATAACCTCGTTACTGACGATTTTTCTCGCCATTTTCTTCGTCGTTTTTTGGCCACAAAGTAAGGATGCGTTCCGAGTGCGCAGCACTGCACGGCTTTTTGCCGAGTTTTTCTTCTACGATCGGTGTGATTACGAACACAAAACCAATGCGACAATTATGATTCAAACGGAGAGGAAATGATATCACAAAGACATCGCTTCCAACCTCCAACAGCGAGACATTTTCCAGCATGGGAAAAGCTCCTACCGAGAAGCGGTTCGCTTTGAACATCTCACGGTGAAGCTCCTTCAGCTGTTAAACACCGAAATTGTCATTGGCTACCAGATTTAAGAAGACCATAATGGATCAAAGTGAAGTACAAAAGAACTTTGCTTTGCTCTGAGACCATGCGTCGTGAGCGCAGGTCCGGCTCGCTGTCTTCACAGAATACATAGAAATATGATCCGATCTCACAGCGAATCCCGATGGTCAAATTTTAGTCAACTTCATCTACATATACACATGTTTATGTGTGCATGCATTTGTACATATATGCATGTACGTTTGCGTATATATATATATATATATATATATATATACATATATATATATATATATTATAAAAATCTCTTTTGCATATCTTAAGAACAACCCTTTTTACTAAAACTTTTATACAAAAATATGGCAAGGTTTTTCATGTACGTCAAATTTAATTTATCAGGGCACTAAATAAGAAAGCGGTTAGGCACATGAGTTCGTGTGAGCGGCCTTTGCTCGATGGCATTGAAAACTCCGAGATTACGTGTCAAAAGTGTCATGATGAGAAATGCTCCTACGGTGCTGTCAACTAGTAATGCACATCTGCTGTCTCATAGGTTTGAGACATTCTCCCATGTGTTGTATCATCCAATGGCTACCGCTCAATTGTCACCTAACAGTGTTGAAAATAATGACAAGTACTCTTACAATCCGCACCACTATAAAATATTCCCTTTTATTATACGTCATATACTGATTTAACAAGACTATACATATACATATATATATACGTATACATATATATATACATATATATATACATATATATATAGCTCAAAATAAATTCATACGCATCAAAACATAAAGCTAAGCTGAAGGAAAATGGTCATAAAATAACCTTTCTCATAGAATCTGCGAGCATTAATAGTTCAATAACCTTTGTCCTAAGAATAAAACTCAGAAGAGAAATTTCATAAGCACAGAGAGAAAACTGTACACAAGTAAAGCCATATACCACATCTTTCGAATAATCTTTTGCGTTATTCTACACCCAATATGAGAGTAGTGCTCATTATCCACTGCGTACCTTATGGAATACTCAGCCAGGAGGTATGATATGACACTGAGACTTTATCACATACACAATAAATATAGTTGTGAGGCAACTGAGTTATTTCAGCCAGAGTTTAAAACAAACACTAGCAGTGGCACAGTTAGCGAACTCTTTTTGAGGACGATCTTCGGTCACTCTACTAGTTATTTATAAAGGGAACGTCAATGAAAATACAACCCAAAAGGAAGAGTGAATCTGAAGTTTAGGTTGTCCTCGGAAACCCGTGGGCTCGCCTACGAGGTGACATGAGACTGAGGCATGGTTTGTGTAAGCCCCATGCTTTCCAGGGATGAATATGAGAGTGGATTCGAATACATCGAAGTCATTGGATCTTTAGAGGGGTCATAAAACGCCCGAAAATGACTAGGATCCAGTGAGATCTCTGAGTTCTCCGGAGATGCTTCAACTTCGGCCTTGACCACAGGCGCTGGGGTGAGGTAGTTGACTGGATAGGCGGTAGCCAGAGAAGACTGCGTGTACTGTGATGGAGAGCTTTCGAGATAGGGCAGTTGATTAAGCATTTCGTAACCCGTTCGTGGGTAGAGACCGTAAGAGCCATCAAATGGATACCCGCTGCCTCCATTCCATGATGGCACCGAGTTGTACACCTAAAACGGTAAATCTTATGCCCATTTTATATATTCGCATTCGTACCAGATTAAACCAAAGTGGTTGTATGTGGTGGGAAATCGATGAAGAGGGGTGAAGTATTCAAGTGAGTGGGTCGAGAACAAAGCAGCATTCAGACGGCGCAGTGGCGCAACATTGATTGTGTGAAATGCACGCACCAGTTGGACAAGTCCCAACAGTATCATCAGCTACTCTTTATTCTACTGCCATTTCCCATGAGGCAGCATTACGACCGAATGAGGCGATTCTCGGGTAAACCGAAAGACAAACCTGAGGCTTGAGAGGATCCAATGCGGAGAATGGCCCCATTGGTAGCGGCTTTTTCTGAAGCGCTTTGGTTTTTCTTCGTGGACGGTACTTGTAGTCAGGATGTTCCTGAACAGTTTTATAGTTAATCGTTAATTGTGCTAAATAAATAATTAATTTACTACAAAGAAAGCGCGAACTGCCGTTGTTACCTTCATATGAATGGAACGTAATCGTTTAGCTTCATCTATAAATGGCCTCTTTTCTGTGTCGCTTAGGCATTTCCATTCGGCTCCAAGCCTCTTGCTAATTTCAGAATTATGCATCTTTGGATTTTCCTAAAACGTTTGTTATTAAACGCCCAAACGCAATATCAAAATTATCGAGCAATAAAACTTAAGAAAATTTAAGTTAAGGCGAAGAATTAGGGCAATAAATGAACCTGCGCCATTAGTCGACGTTTACTCCTACTCCAGACCATGAATGCATTCATTGGGCGTTTAACCCTGAATAAATGTCTAAATATTTTTTATAGGTTTCTTTGAGAAAGTTAACTATATCCTTCCAGTTTCCAATCATGTTTTTCTAGAAAAAAAGTATCATCTTCATGTCCAGTAATTTCTCAAAACTGGCCTCAAAATCTGCTTTAAAAATGAAGAAATAAGAACAAGAATTAGTAAAATAGTTATAGCACAATAGGCCAACTTATAATTTCTTACACTCCAAAATTTTGTGATTCAAGAAAGCAACTTTCATTGAATATTGGTTGGGTAGGCACATCAAGAAGCTAATATATGATGAATAATTGTGAAGACATAGAAGTTGATCAGCTGCAGCATACAGTAACGAAACGGTTGTGAACGAATGAGTAAAAAGCATGTCATAAAAAGGCCGAACAATAATCTAAAAAATTTTACCAGGAAACTTCAGGCAAAAGATACCTGTCGTCGCTCTTTTTGCCGTCTTTAGTTGAGTCTGGTGAATCGGGACCGGGAGAGAGATCATCAGGAAGGCCCTGAGCAACTAATTGACTTGTTGACGTCGGTGGCAGATGAAACCCACCCATTCCGGGCCATATCTGATTGTAGTCGGTCATCTGCTAAGCAAAAGTAAAAATTTATCAGGCAACCGAAAGAAGGACGGTGATCTGGATTGACACTTTGCTAACCTGCTTGAGTTCGTGCTCCATCATGCTCATCATCGCAGATGATGGAATCAAATAGATGTGAAGAAAAAAATCACACAATACGGGATATTATCGGTAAAGGCGGAAAGGGCTCGACACCACCACACCAACACAATAGAAGATCGGCGCCTGAGTGCGCTCCAACAAAAGTAGGCGGTGCGGCCAGAGTCTACCAATAGGAGACGCAAGAGGCGTGGCTTCCCTACCGTCTAAGCAGACGACGCCTGCAGGTGCTAACGAGATTCGGCGGTTGTGGTAAGAGTTCTAATGCTGATGATGGGAAATATCACTTGTAATAAGCGCCAAATGAGAAATATGCCCGAACACGTTGGTCGTCATGTACTGCCCATATGTGCACAATTATGCTAGCAAAATATACAAAGCACAAAGCGAGAAGAGATTCTAGGAATAGCACTGTAAAATAGGAATACTTTCAGGAATAGAAAAAATTGAAACATAAACGAATATCTCTTAACGAGCTAATATGCAAATGCCACGTCAATTAGCTTTTTGTAGAAAAGGGCTTCACATAACGTACAAAGTTGTGATGACCTGCGTAGTAATTAAGACAGAAAACGAAGCGAAAATAATGCTGCTGTTGAAAAACTGGCAAATTTTCAACTATAGGCTGTGAAATATGGCGAGTGAGGCTGCAATTGAACTGGCAGCTGTAGACACAAGAGTACATTGACACAGTGGAGACGGGAGTAATGGCAATGCGTTGACCATGCAGAATGTTGCAATTGACACCAAAAACTGCCACAAACTTTCTTTTGGTGTTTGTCTGTGGTAAAACAGAAACACAGATATTCTCTTAGCTGCTAACACCAGTATTACACAAACAAACAACTCTTAGCCGTTAACATCAGTATTCCACACATATACATGAATATATATTCACACTACACACACACCTACATATATACACACACACATTTCTGCACACATATTTTACATACCTACGTATATATACATGCATACCTACCTACACATACATAGAATGCATAAATACAGAGATATGTTACATGCACACATACAAGTATATATACAGCCGTACATACACACATGCATACATGAATACATATACACATAGATACATGAATATAAACACATATACACGCATACATACATACATACATACAAACATACATATTTGCGTATACGCATGTACAGACACTTAATATACACATATCCACATTTTGACCTTTTGTAGAAAGCGGTTCACATAGTTTATATCTGTATCTCTATTTTGAAGAACGAGAATGACGCGAAAGTAATCCACAATCCGTTTAGGCCATGAAGGCCGCGACTCTGAAAATCCCTTAATCGCGCGATAATCTTATGATGATTCGGTGCACGGAGGTGTTGCCAGTTGACTGCTGACGGTTTCGAAAAGATAGATGTATGACATCCCATTCGACTAGGGTCCAGAACAGTTACAATGATGCGAATCAGATGGAAGAGATTAGAATCCAGCCGGGAACTCCCAATCTTTAGTTGCATCCTCATGAACGTGGATAACCGCGCACTTATGGATAGAAATTGTAGAACCGGATAGGCCTATTGGAGCACGATGGCTCATTTCTATGCCATCTATAAGTTCTTACTTCCTCTTTACGTCCACCCACTCTTGCTCAGTGTTTGTCAAGACGAAGTCAACTCATGTTTACCCGGCAGTAAAGCGGGATAGATCGATTCAACGAAACTACAGTATGCCAGTTGTGGCAAGAAGTCTCCCCAATGCTCATTAGTGATGATCGACACAAATATGCCAGCTAGAATAGATAACTAGACGGTGATGACTGACCAAGAAAATAATAGCACATTTTCAAAAATTTTTTCTCTATCCAATAACCCGCATCCGAATTGTTGGATAAATAACGGATAGCACGAACATATTCAGGGAAATTGAAAGCTGCTAAAGGTGTACTTATCTCTGAAATGCGAAACAGGTGCTATTGTTGTGCCAATAATTGTGACTATTAGTTTAATTGGGTATAAAACATTGAGCCTTATTAAGCAGAACGTTCGTAAAACTACATTTAGAGGCCAAACAGATACTTTCAAAACAAGGAAAAAAATTCGACTGAAAACAAACCAAAGAGTACTTTTCACAAATATCCTAACTCTGAATCTTCCATGTAAATCGCTACAGTTGTCGGTTATAAAATCGGTTAGTTAAGCACAATGATACTACTGGAGGAAAATCTCAATCAAATCGAATAGGAAGCTACATACCTAAAAGCAAAATTTTAATTCCACATTTCCATGAACGAAATCAAATATTATGAGGACTCCATACGGCCGCCTTCTCCATGCACCTGTTACTATAGTGGAAATAGTGTGGCAGAGAAGGTTACGTTTCAAATATTTGCCCATATACATTCAATGATTTTAAATCAATAACACAAAAGTTCACAAATGCGACAAATTATGTGCTTTCTTTAACATTTTTATACGTACACAAAATCTTATAAACTGACGATTAATGAAGATTGGATATTGATGATTACTGTATGATGGAAAGTGTTCTCATTGTGGACAAATGGTCAAAAAAGGCTGACAGTCGTATGAGTTGTCCTGACATATTTCGTAACGGGGGTTGTTACTTCATGCTGATATCAAGTAATGGACGTATGTTTGGATGTGCTAATAAAGACGACATATGCAACATGATTAGCTTGGTGGTGCGAGAGGATGTTCGCATAATAAGCCTGAGTATAACACAAGGATATTGGCCAGATTCTACATAAAAACGTTGCCGGTAGACCCAAATGAATTGCGGTCGGTTTTTTTATCGATAGCAAATCGATACTACTTATTGCATTGTATCACATTATGCTAGAATGTCGCACAATACTGTCAGTTGCAGTTGTATATAATGTGAACACGAGAGGTTTAGAAACCAGTTGGAGGCTTCAGTAATAGTAGCAGTTAATCGAAAAGAACGCCAACGATGAGCAGGAAGGTCTGCCAGATAGACCTCTCATTCATCTGGTATTCGCTGCGTAAACTTCAAGTGCAGATGGACACTCCGAAGATAATACTTCTGTTTGAAGCCATTTTTATGATTTTGTGAATAGTATAAAAAGCCAGGGAAGAAGGAAAATCAGCAAGTGACGAAGCCTTTTAAGAAAACTTTTTGGTGGTTACTAGTTGTAGCCTGGTGAATTTGCGACGAATAGTGAGGATCAGTTGAATTCACAGTGACGTGTCACTTCAAACAGACAAGGTCAAAACGATCAATGCTCGTCGAACCTTGAACAGACAATTGCACCGTAAACGACTATTTCGAGAAAAGAATTCGGAATGAGACTCGATCTAGAGGTGTACTCGATTGATAGTGTAGGAATTTTTACCATGCAGGGAGAGACCGAAGCAAATTTTAAAAAGCATGAGAACAGCAATGTTCTTCACGTTGCATAGAAGTGTTCCATTGTATTCAGGAAAAAAGTGTTGATTTGATTGGGCGAATACAGTATAGCGAATTATCACAGTTGCTCAGGGCACCGAGATCCCGAAAGACCGCAAATTGAACTGTGTTGAGAACAATTTATCAGTAGCTCGGCTGATCTCGGGGCGACCGAAATCTACTGTAGCCTATAGCCAACACCAAATAATGCGGTATGAATGAAAAAGGTGCCGTGCAGACGCATATGGTTAAGAAAACGTCGACACTGCGCCGACGGCAAGCACATACCTGTAACTAGCGTGTAAGAACACGCTAGCGAAAATAAACTACAGTTGCGGACAACGAATATAGGAAAAACAGCCGAATTAGTGATATTCCAGGACAAGAAACACGAGCGAAGGGCCGTGCGCAAGGGCGACGACGAGGAGACGGACCGCCGCAGGATTTCTCTCGCACACTCTGTATAATGGCTTATGCGGCGCATTGTGGACGCCAATCATTACAGCGCATTGTTTCTTTTCAATCCACCGCTCCATTCCCTCTATTCAGTCTTTTGTATTCTCTTTCAAAGGCGGGCGAGGCACACTCACGCACCAGTCGTCTTCCCATCACACCCTATTCAGAGCCACCCTGACCACGCCTCAAACCATGGCCAAGCACACCCATCAACGTCATCACAAGTGCTCAGATTGTCCAAAAAAACCTTTTATTTACTGGAGCAGCTTACGAATTTTAAAAAAAACAGGCTGAATACTAAAACTAATCAGCAACGAGTGATTCAGAGTGGTAAATTAACTCATCTTCAAAGGCTACGTAGAGGGGTCGATTATTCGTTGCCAAGTGCAATTCGGATTTTTCACATTGTATTGTATAACAACTACAATGTTAATGCATGAATTTTTCGTGTATAAAACAACGATTAGTGAAAAAAAGAGGCGTTAGTGGAACTATGTAAAGACAACAAAGTTAGTACAAGACAAGGAGTTTATGTTGGTAAGGAAAAAAACATGAGATCGAACATAAACATAATAGATAGGGATGCGTTAGAAATGCCGATGAAAAGATGTCAATTTTACGTTGTGTTAGTTTCAAGTTAGATTATAACAGATTGAAATACAATTCATTGGTGACGTCGGAACACAGTAAAACAATGTTAAGGAGGACTGTAACGGGAAGGCGGATGTAAAGGAAAAACTGGAGTCGGCGACCTTACTTTCCCACAGTTTGAGCAATATTAGGACCAGCCGAAATGATGATATCCTCATATGGTCCACGTTGCTCAACATTGATCGCCTGCGACTTCTTGAGCACGAGCAGCGTATAGAACTTCTGTGCTGCTGTCTTTCGAGTGGCACCCTTCGTCAAAAGATCACTCAAGGCAATCTGCAATATGATAGTAAGTGCTGTTCTGAGCTATATCGATTGCACAATCCCACTTAAAAGCATTTGCAATTTAAGTCAACATATTTATTATACGTGGCATTGCATCAGCGATTCTGAGCTGTTTCCCATCCATCACTTGCACTCTAGCATGACGCCACAACACCCATCCGTTATCACCTATTCAATACATGTCTAGCGCCCTATAGCATCTCTATCCACATAGTCATTAAAAACCGTTTCGTATGCGGCGACAACATGCGGCCTGCCTTGGATGATCCACTGAAGATATAGTACTCCTGGAAGGAATATCACGAGCACCAAACAAACAGAAAGAATTCATTAATATGAACAATACACGCTAGAATGCATCTACTTGTTAGGTACAAACCAACAAGCATCTAACTGCATTCGCATAGTTGCTGCACGTGTGGCTGAAACGAGAACGGGAAACAAAAAGAGGTGCAACAAACGCTAAATAATCTTAATCACCGAACATCAAATCCTAACATGTTTCCGAACAGTACTTTAAAAAACTTGTCAACGCAGTTGGAATGTAGCGACTACAAAGAAAACGCGGATATCGCGCACCAAGCTCTTGCACCATTTCCACTGAGCTGCAACAGGTAGTACAATCATACGTCGGCATTATTGTAGAACTAAAATATGCGATAGGAGTTTTAAACAGCGAAGAACACGGAGCCGACAAGCTAAATTTCGGAAACTCTTTACGATGGTGTTCCAATGAAAACATGAAGGATACATGATTTTACGACGTTTGACCTTAAAGAGACGAAAATTATGCAAAGTGTGCGATCACACGCTGTGAAGCGTCTTCTTACGATAAAATCCGCAAAGGTAAGTGGAATAAGATGAAGATTTTCGAGGATACAGTATATGTTTTCAGAATGATACAGAGAGCCGTGAAAGCCACGTTGATAAATATTCTAAGGGCAGTGGACACAGTTAATCCACTTTGCACCGAACTATCTTATCCACTCATTCGCATATGGTAACAGCTTAATTGCTCGCACAGTCAAGGACTTGCGAAATCTCCTAAATACGGACAGAAGACGATAACGAGGTCATACGAAAAATTAGAACACGGGATGCTCCATAAAACAGAAATCACAACCTACCTGAGATTCTCCAGTCACGCGAAGCTTTGTCACAATTGAGTTTAACACATTTTGAGTGCGTTTCGACCAACGATGATCTTCGTCTCCATCGGCTCCATCATCCTCTTCAGCTGTTCGGCCCTAAACAAATGCATACTAATAGTTTAGAGTGAACATCTAAGTCATGGGAAATGTATGGCGTCCACCTATAAACCCTTTGTTGAGTACTCTACTAAGCTATAACGAAATGTACAAGAGGCACATGGAGACACATAACCGGTTGCCATATTCACATATTTGCTCTTCTCACTTTCTCGATTCGCACTTGAACGATCAATAATGCCGCTAGTCGGGACGTAACCACAAACACTGTTTCGTTAAGGGAAAGCGCACCTCTAATTTCCTCGAATTTTAAAGATTGCGGACATCAAGACTGTGATCTCTTAACACAGTAGATGACATACCGTAATCTCCATGCATACGCGCACGAAAACGACTCCGCCATCCAACTTCGAACACACATATGTCGCCTCACATTGATTTCAGATAGGCTCAGTATACATCAATGGATCATTGTCGACAAGACACAAGCACTCTTATTTCACAGTCTGATTCTCTTTGACATCCATAGAACATTTTTTTTCCTTCGGTTTCCCTTTTATCGAGGCTCATATCTTGAACAGCGGAAATCACTGAGTAAGTGGAATTTCGTCCAGCGGAACACTATGATGCCTCAGAATGCGTCGTCGATTTTTGAGCCTGTACCATTTGTGGCGAAGCTACATAATTTTTAAAAAAATTAGAAGGAAATTATATACTTGTACAGAGAAAGAACAAAGTCTCCTATACAATCCTAATTCCTCATTCTCATAAGTACTCCGGTTATCGAAAAATCAGCGTCTTTGCGAACGTGTTAAGCATTATAAACCAACCAAGACTTAAAAGACAACACTATAAAAGGTGGATAACATCTATATGAATAGAGCAAGTCCCAAATGCGCCATGTCAAGAGCTCATTGAAAACATCTGTTCCATGTACTCTCTTGAAAGCAATTAGAAGAGACAAGGTAGCACCGCCTTTTGGTCCTATTATGCTATGCAAATGGATTCGTATTGTACGCTGAGTTCTACTCAAACGATTCATTCGCAGCTGCAAATGTTTGAAAGGGAGGTGCCACGCTTGCTCACATGCCAGTATTCAGGCGTTCACAAAGTGAGCAGATGTAGTGGAGGTACCGTTTGATGTCTCACAGAATGACACTTCCTTAGAAAAACAACACAAATATCGCCGCAGCACGAACGCATCTTTCGAAACTGTGTCGCTCACAACTTGTCACAGATGCTACCCACGCATACAACTTTGACAACTAAATCAACAACGCATTGGTCAAAAAACGTACTTATGTCCCAGTTGTAAAAAAGGCAGTAGATAGTAGACAAAGACAGCAACAACTCATTGCTACGGCAGTGCAACTTACATCCGATTTGCGTTTTCGTTTCTCGCTCAGTGGATAGAACAAATCCTCTGCATCTTTAACAGCAGACTCTTCCAGATGTGTACTATGCAGATCAGCTACCATTGGAGTGGGAGACTCAGCACCAATCGGTTCGAAAAGAACCGGACCAATATCCTCGAAATCATCTCCATAGTTTGACTCCTGGAACTTCAATTGTGTAAAAGGACTATATACAAACGGAACTATGTAAAATTACCAGTAATGCAAAACGCCTGTCAACTAAGGGAATTACTATAAAATTCAGCATCAAGTAGTATTTAAGGACAACTGCAGATGTAAAAATCCCGAGAAATTTCGTAATCGTAACCCGCTCCCGTTAGCCGCTACATCACAGACGCAAGAGCCCTCCACTCGCAACAAACACACCTCAGGACCGTCTGCACTGCCCACGAGCACGCACTTCACATTCTCAGAGCACTTGTTTCTCTCCACCACTATGTTTGTGAACAAAGGGTATAAGTCAAGGTTCGTGCCTGCATACACATGTTCGTTTGTCGTTCGAGTTAGTGCTACCACCAGCATCATTAACATTATCCCTTTCACACACTCATCCGTAAACAAACAAATACACACATACATACATATATATATATACACACACGACGACAAGTCATGTCGTAAAAACAAGCAATGTGAATGCGATCAGTCACCTCCTCCCACTACGGTATTCGTGACCTCGTCCGTGTTGCAAAGTCCAAAGACAGCCGCACGCCAAGGACTCGTGAACTCTTACCGACATACGACTACCACAAAGGGGAACGAAAGAACCTACAGAAACAGCTATGTGTTGACCACCGAGAATAGCTCTGTGGAACTGTAGCAATGATTTGTTCTATGTTAACCAGTTATTACCTGCCTTTCCACCACGAAAACATTTCAATCGCCCTGGACAGTTGGCCACACCATCACATCGAACCACTTATGGGTGTCAGTTTCTCACTTAACATGCATCTCGGACAAAAAAACTTTCCAACTGAAATTCTTTCTAAGACATCAATCCGGTAAGCAGTATACAAGTTAGCTATGAAACCCATGTCTAGGTACAAAAACGTTAGTTAAATGGTCAAATCGAGTGCAACCGTTAAGGCAGACATTCATCACCCTTAAATTTTACTAATCCTGTAAAGTAAATCACCGTAGTCTGAAAATCAATTATGGAAAACAATGATTGTACTTCGTGGTTATTTGACGGCAGAGGAGAACCAGTTACTGCTAAAAGCAAGAACATTACAACTGCAGCACTTCCTGACAGAAGACTGCATTTGAAGCAAGTTACATTTACAAGTTCAGTTCATGCATAACACGACAGAATAGATATCAAATGATCATATCATAAGAGGCAATCTTAGTGCTTTTGTCCCACCCAATATTTGCTTAAAACCCAGATAAAATCTTCGGTCAAATGGTTGGTTATGTGGACTCAGTTAATAGGTGAGATTACTTTAACTTGATTAAACTATTGTAAACTGATTTAAGCCCTCAAGCTTGCCATGAAAGTGAGTTAATATATAGTCTACTTCCCCAATAGGAAGAAAAATTGAATAATTCATAAGAAGTTTCGGACCTACAATGCTTTATCATTAAATTTTACGGCTAAGTAGCATAATTACTAGCAAATAACTAGCTTAACCACTACCAGAACAACCTAATAAAACGCATGCAAAAGAATCCGCTGCTATGCTCAAGTTGTGATCAGCCAGGTGATTTATTCAATTCGGAGCGCATTTAGCTGGCGATCAGCACTCAAGACAGAATATCCAATTAGCTTCCGCTCGAGTGGCCGTCAACTTGCGGTCATAATCCATAATCACCGCTGCGATTTGCGTACGGTAATTGCGTGTTGCAGGCGTGTGCCAAGTACACGGACAGGCAAATCGCATAGCGCAGCATTGGGATAAGATCTACGGTCAATGAACAGGCTATGAACCGTTTGTACTGCGATGGATACGCATGCATGAGTGGAAGAATCCGCCTGTAAAATACGCATTCGGAAACCGATCATTCTACATAGTTTTATATCTTTGAAGATGGTAGTTCTGGAGCCATGAAACGGTTTTCAATGGAATAATTTATGTTCCTTCTTTTTACACCACTACGATACGCAAGCAATGCAAGCGATGTGCTCGTGATGTGAAAGACGTTTCCATATGTGTTAATGTAATGAGATTGCGCCATGCACAGATGGTATGCATCCGTGTGTTGGACATGTACACTTCACACTAACATAACTTAAGCATCACCATGTGCACTCTTATTGATGTAAAAACCTATGTATACATCACCAGACACATAAGAGTTCTGTCAAGTAGTTTGTCCTAATTCATTCCACATAAAAAGTGCCAGGAAGTGGTCATTATACGGTTCAAAGCAGAAGATTCTGTCACAGTCAAAGACAAACATCATACGTTACATTTAAGATCAATGAAAACAAAGACAGTACCCAGGTGACATAAATTGGGAGCGTTGCGCATGGAGACATGCTTTTGTAGCTTACGTAATATTCCGGAGGGCGCACGTAAATCAAAGAGTGCCATACTAAACAATGCACACATCGGCGCTCTTGACTTACACGGATTCACATGCCGCCGCGTTAAAGTGAACACCTGCATGGTCAAAAATTAGGGCAGCCTACACAAATTAACAGTGAAATCAAATGTGGCATAAAAACTCGGCTTAGTGCCCAACCATATGCTGAAAAAATGAATTAAGAAATAAGTTTGAAGATAACAACAATGGAGGACACTTGCGTGACAAACTTCTACTCTACCCACAAACAACTTAGAAATAACACCTTCACACTTAGATAAAATTGGATATAAGGATGATCCCTCGTCACGAATTCTGAAAGACACCGAAAAAACTTTTCCTTGATTCTTTTTGTAGTTCTTTCTCCTCTTCGATTTTCTAAAACACAGTACCAGGACGTACCCAATTGCTTATCACGTGCGATAGCAGAACTTTTTTTTTGCGACGATTTAAAAAGTTTTCTCTTTGCAGGACAGCGATTCCTCATATAATTTTATTCTTAGATAGGCCTCCGGATTTAAATAACAAATTCCTCACCAGTACGAACGAACACGTCGGAGTTTACATTCCAACTTAGCATCAAAAAACATGCCATGGTAATTCGGTCAATCATTAGGGAAAACGCAATCATCAAAAAGTAATGATTCGAACCATCACATTCTCGATTTCCTCAAAAGGATTGAAAAACATCTTGAAGAGATCTTTTTTGCTTTCATATGTAGTAAAATTGAGAAAAGTCCGAGTATTTCGACACTACTTGACTGCACCTTATTTCGAAAAAAGAGCATTGAAGCGAATCCTTTGTTCTCAAAAGGGATGCTTGTTGATGAAGTAGAACGAGTAACGCTGGAAGTTTTTTCATAGCAATGACCTAATCTCTAGGTTGAAAATGGAATTTTATCAAGGTAAAGTATGGAGATCGGTGAAATAAGAAAAAAGTACAACGACAGAAAAGCCGAACAACAGCCTGTTACTACCGCGTTCATAATTCAGATCATATAGCAAAAATGTTTGCTTAGTTGGTGTGGATGACCTATTCTGTCACATATCGCCTACTACACGCTCTCGGCTCGGCTATTCTATTATCATTTGTCAACACCCATTGTTCGATGTGAAAGGAAACGCCGGTCATAACGGTCAGGTCGCCGGAAGGAAGCCATAACAAGAGATGCAACAACAGGGACTACTTCCACTGCACGACCGGAAAATTACGATTGAAGAAGAGCATAGGATATAAAACAGTAAATTTGCAATATATGAAAGGCTGCCAATACCCGATTTTATAGATCGGATGGTACAAAACTGATTATTTTATGACGGCGAAAACACGCTCGATTGAGTACGGCAATGATCATCAAATCGAACAACGAAAAAAAGTACCCACGACAATGCCTGTCAATTGCTCCCAACAAAAAAGTGCCATTTATCGGCATGGATCACTACCAATACTATAAGAAACGAACCAGGAAAAAAGGGTTGCGCTACAAGGTTGACGCAGTTTAAAAACATAAGATAAAGGGATAATGTCAGACAAGAAATTACAAAACGAAAAGTAAACCTCACGTAATGGGGCTGCTTGCAAGCGTACAGCGTGTATCTTCATTAATTTGAAGCTAAATGTGAATTCCAACGGCACCTTCCATTTACAATATTTTTGATATCCGATTAATGCCAAGTAAAAGGAGAGATTCTTCAGCACGAAAGAAAGTGTACATTACATAAAGCGACCTCACCACACTCCAAAAATAATGTCAAACATTTAAATCTATCGGAGCTGTAATAAAAAGCTATTAGCAACACAAAACTGGAAGAAAACGTTTGCGTGTAAAACACACAGCTAAGTTCTTAAAATATCACCTGTATCACCTGTAGTCCCGTTGATCGTCGAGTGACCCGAGCGGGCGTCAGTAAATCTTCCACTTTTCCCTGTCGCGTGCAAGAGTAGCCCAGTGGATTCTGCTCGCTCGTCTTCCTGCAGTACGTTTGACATCCCGAGAAAACCAGTCACTAATGGCTCTTGTCCATCGGTTGTGGTTCATACGCATTACGTGTCCGGTCCACCTTATCTTCGAATGGTTGGCGTACAGAACAACACCTTCGATTTTCGATCGTTGACGCAGGTCGAAGCTTCGGATCCCATCCCTTACTTGTGCAAAACGGAATACTCCTAGCATTGTTCTTTCGACTGCGCATTCAATAACGCTGAGTAATCTTTCGCCCTGCCTACGCAGCGACCAGGTTTCTGATGCATACACTGGGGCAGGAAGTACCGTTGGGTCGAAAAGGTGGGCACGGTGTCAGGTGTTCTTTGTGGGTGGTCTTGGTCCCATGATAAACTCAGATAGCCACTCACCTTGTTCGTTTCAATCTAATCGATAGGTACCAAAGTGACATTCTTCAAACGTTCTTCTTGGTCCAATCCTGGCGTTCAAATCTCCAAAGATGACCTTGAAGAATGTATGGTCTTCTCTGTAGGACTTATCCAAGCCTATATAGAACGCCTCGATTTCTTCTTCGTCATCGTTTGATGTCGGCGCGTAAACAACGAAGATTGTCAAAGCCGATATTGGTTCACATCTTTTTAATCGTAAATGTCCGATTCAGGTTGTAAGCTGTTCGAATGAATCGATGTTCGTGGACAAACTCGTGTTGACGAGAACACCGACTCCTCTACGGTCGCATGTTTCAAAGAACAGTTCTTCTCCGGTGCCATAGACGGCGTTGAATGGTTGGCATCGGCTCGCCTCGGCCAGGCAGATGACGTCGTACCTTATCCTTCTTGTTTGCATGAGTAAGTCTTCTATTGAGGACTCGGATGCAAGTGTACACGTACATTGTGGGTACAGATCGTCACCATAGTTCTTTGCGATCCACGCAGCTTCCATTTGCCCTGAGATTTTAGCAACCTCTCCGTACTCGTCCTACCCAACGCTGCGAAATTGGAGTCAGGGGAATATCGCCCGTTTTCTTTTACTGTGTTCAGCATTTTGATACCCACGTATAGCTTGCTGGGCTCTGAATGTGGTGGCTGAGTATGCTCACGTGTAGCTTGCCAGGCTCTCCCAGAGTGTACATGGAGCTTATTTGTTGGAGGTGACTCCTAACCGCCCCCCATATACAAATACTTCCCTGTAATCTGATTGGAGGCTTTTGGCCGAATTGACTCGTAGAATACAATCCGCATAAGCAAGAACGCACCCACACACGCATGCATGAATACGCCTTGCAAATACAGAAAGTTTGTACCAATTCGGCGCATCAGAAACAGAGAGTCCATCCTCTGGATCCACCTGCATCTCAGAAAAGCAAGAGTCGCTTTTGGTCTGCGATTAACCCCCTATCCGCCACCTGCAGACGCGCCATGTATTCCTGCGACTAACTGGGTCGAGATCCCTCATGTGAGAGTCATCCGTGGTCATAAGAACATATAGACATATATATAGACCAACAACCCTCTACGGCTCTAGTAGTAGGCCAACGAGTACCGATACAATGGCACGAATTTTATCGCTGTAAAAGGCTTTTCCGTGGCGTGTAGTAAACGACTGGTAACCTTGCCCCATACTCAGGAGCGATTTTTTAACCTGAGCTAGGCACATTCCTCACACATGTAAAACTCTCTTCGGCTGCTGGTCTCCATCAATAGAGTAGAAGATTTATAAAGAACAAAACGGTGACTGTTTAACAAAGCTGTTTAACAGGAGAATAAAATTCGTCTACTGAGTTTTTCCTGCTGAGCCTACTAAGTGCTTGATTAAGTAGATTGCGTGTCAATTTGACATTTTTAGACCCTGAAAAAGGTAAACCCGTCGAAATATCAGTTAGTACTAAGTAAACCATAGTAATGAAAACTTTCCTCCCAACGGTTTACTGCCTCATCGTGGCTGGGAAGTTTCTCTGGGTGTCGGACTGCGATGCGCAGTGGAGGTTTCGTTCCCCACGGCAAGGTGTCCCAGACCGGGAAGTAGCCCGGCATTTTCATCAGAAAACCTAGCTAAGAGTAAACCAGTACCAGGACCCACCACCGTCCTGGTATCAAATTCGCTTAGTGGCAAGTCACCCTCTGATCCACAACGACTGCGACTGCCTGTGGTAGTGAAGACCTGAGGCAGACTTTAGCCAGGTCGACCTCGGAATTCCAGGGAGCCATAATGGCTTAACCAGCAAATCTCCGAAAGTGGAGATTACGCAGTGGCCTGCACAACCAGTGAGGACGGGCCGTTCAGGCATCAAGTAAGTAATGAAAAATTCGGGTCTCCTATATGGAGTAATATGGAGTAAAAAAAAATTTTAGGTGGCACTGCCAACAGATGAATTGTACACCACAGCCAACAAGGAATTTGAGCTGCATCTTCGAAGAACTTCTAGATTACACATCTTGGTCAAAATGATCGTGCACGAGACTACTGAATTTGGATTCTTTTCTTTCGGGAATATGTTGTAAAGAATGCTGCGCGAAGTGTGCGTAATTCGCAACTTCCAAACCTAGGAAAGTCGGCGCTAATTCCGTCTACTTCTGGGGCAGTGTCTGTCCACATGCTTAACGAGAAGGAATGGAAATAGACGCTTTTGGAGAAAAATTGCGGCAATCTCATTGTTGTTTATCAGGAATGATTACGGAACATAATACACACATCAGTCTCGACTAGATCGACGTATTTCTTTCTCTAGCTCCCTCAAACAATTTGCTCTTCATTACCGCTGTGAGACGCTCTACAATGTTCTTCGCAACTGGCTTCACTACATTAAGATCAAGAGTGCTGAACGCGGATCTAACATGTCTTCTTGACTTATCGAACAACTCTTGATTACAGTGGTGAAATAAATCGAACTTCTCAGTTAGAAAACAAGGACTTATTTGACAGAATTCCTTAGACGAACGGCTTGTAATTTCCGAATAAGTCGTCCGTTGCTGCGTATGAATAGGACTTCGGGCAGAATGTTCTGGGTATATACGAATCATCGTTGCCTTCTTAAAATATGAGGGTGTCTTTCTCAGGTTATGCTTGAATCACGGGAAGAAGACGGTGATCTGATCCACCAAAGTATTACGATGTTTTCATGAATGCACATTAAATGCTTACTATGAGAATATATTCTATCACCGTATAAGTCGCACTGTGAAGTCTCTCACATGTTTAATGGAGATCTTCTTCGCAAACAATAATTTCAATAGAAAAGATATGCTGTGGACAGGAGTCCAACAGAACAGTTTCCGTCTTCGTTTTAGTTTTCGAAAATAGACTTCGCAATGCTGCTGTCACTGACTCTCCCCACTAGGACACTGGCGTCTCCAACGACAAATTTATAGAAAACATACAGTAACAAATACTTCTTCAATCTCACCTTACCCACAACATCTTTAACTATTTAAGGGAAGTGACAATCTTTTATGACTTGCTGACTTGGTGTTTCAAGAACTAGTAGGTGTGTAGCACTAACGTATACGTGAGGGCAGTAACGTCACAAAAACAAATATTTAAGATGCAAAAAGAGATTATATAGGAACAAAAAAGAAGTAAGTTGAATGAAAGCCATGAAAACTCGTTAATAATATCATATGATGCTCAAATAAAATTTTAAAAAGCTTACATAAAACGATGCAGCACTCACCCGAATAAGAGGTTTCGCCCTCAAGAAAGCACATCCTGGAAGGTGGAAAAGTTTCTCTACTACTCCTGATTCCTTCATACGCATAAGCCGACGAGTTGGTGGTGCTAGATCCAGGGACTGCAGTGTATCTCTGTAAAATGGCAACTAAAATCTGATGCAGAATTTCTAAACAATATTAATCGATACGTAAAACCATAAACTTTCGCGAAGTTATCATCAATCACATACGAGTAATCAGCCATATTCGCCTTCATTTCGTCGCCACTAATATTCTTCTGATCATCGATAATCAAACGACGTTTTCTACGCCTGCGTTCCTGCTGATGATCCAGAGCGCCAGCTTCGAGAGGTTCCAAAGTGAAACTTTCCTGTGCTTCCGGCATTCCACCTGAAAATCTCTAGTTCGACAAAGGCCTGCAAATATATGCCACAGAAAGAGTGGGAAAGATATGACAAACCCAGATTATTTGCGGCTGCCCCAAGTTGAAGATCGTCATTGTTGTCCTGTGCTACAGAATCTGCAGAATTGTTGACATTTCATGAAATAAATAACCTAGAGAACACACCTAATATACTACTTTTCCGAAAATATAGTAAACTGACCATAGAATTCCTTAAAAATTTGCAGTCGCACTCTAATGAACGCAAGCATATTGATTATTTTCAAAAACATTTCCGATTACTCAAATGTAAAAAGCTACTTCAAAAGAAATGGAAACGCATATTTAGTGAACCTAACAGATTCTCAAGACAGCAAAACCACTAGCATTGAGAAGGACAAATGTAATAGGTAAGCATAGGATAGTCACCAGAACACACTGCATATGTAGAAAAAAAACGTAGAAAGCCACGCGAACTATTCTGGCAAGACTGCATCTCATCAAAAATGTGAAGGTTTCAAAAATTGAAAATAAACCCTCCCACTATGCTTGAACCTGCTTCACCTCACAGATAAATTTGTATACCACTTAAAAACAACCAGACATTACCACCTGTTTGATAATAAAAGTGTAAAAATCGATCCACTAAAGCATTAAGAAAATGAGATGCAGACAAACTACTTAAGAAAGAGCTGTCACAATTATAGGCATACCTTCCATGTCATCATCCCCGCCTCCTAAATCCATACCACCAAAGTCATCGTCAAGGAAAATGTTGACCCCAGGAGCTTTTGCGCCATCTAAGCTTGGAGTTGGCTCACGAATGTCACGTCTAAGTAGTGGGAATCATACCGCTAAATGAAAAGAAATAAGATGACTAAGAATTAACTCACTGGCCTAGACGGATATCTCCGGCAGAAAAACTGTTGGCATCTCGCTGTGCTTCAATACCACTGAAAAGAAACCACATTGACGAAAGCGAAACAATAAGAATTCCGGTGGACAGATGAAACAAAGGTAAGAAACGAGTTGAAAATTTTCAAATCAAACCTGCTATCGTCAAATAGAGCAAGAGGGGGAAATTCTCCAAAATCGTCATCAATCCCGAAGGTAATAGGTCCAAAGCCAGTATCTCCGAACTCATCGTTCTGAAATGGAACTTGGAAATCTCTAAAAAAAACAATTTTGACACTCCCGTCACAATATTAAGTTGTTAGGAAATTAATGCACAATTTCAACCCTTTATCTTTAACACTCTCACAAGCAAGCCTAATTCCACGTTTTTCCAGAGAAGCTCAATTTTTCGCCGCACTCACAGCGAAACCTACAGCTGTCACAGCAGTCACTACGGCAGTGCTTCCACTGCTCCTACCCTTTTCTGCAAAATATGTCACGATGTTTACCTGTCAGTTTCCACAACCTCATTCCAAACAATACCCAAAAGCCACCATAGAGATTGAAAATTAGAAAATTGATTTAAAAAATTGAAAAAAAAAATTGAAAATTAGAAAAATAAAAAGCTCATCAAAAAAAAATCCGCACAGTGCATGCGCTGCCAATTCCTCGAGGAAGACGTATTTCTACGTCTCTTCACTCTCAGTACCGTCTAGGCCCACAATCCTTTCAACAGCAATAGTCTTTCGACATAAAATGAGATATTAAGTTACAAATTATCAACCGAATACCTTCCCTTGGACTACATCCACCACAATATATGTTGAATAAGCTATCAACTGATTAGAAGAGTTAGAAAAATCGTGAGTTGTACAAAAATTTTACAACCAAGATAACACCATTCTACAACGATATTAACATCGACGTCAAAAGAGGGGTTAGGCAAGGCGATACCATCTCGCCAAAATTACCACCACCCTCGACAACGTTATGCGAACATTGGAATGGGATAATAAGGGAGTGAAAATCAATGGCCAGCAATTGCACCATCTTCGCTTTGCTGACGACATCGTCTTCATAACACCAAACATTAGCTACGCAAAACGAATGCTGGTCGACCTTGATAAAGCCTGTAGAAAGATTGGTCTTAGACTATATCTCACAAAAACGATGTTTATGAGGAATGGATTGGTTTCGTATGCCCCATTCACGCTCAACGGAACGAATATCTCCGAATGCTCCAGTTATGCCTATCTAGGTCGGAAAATCAATATGATGAACAACTTAGCTCCAGAGTTGAGTAGAAGGAAACGAGCAGCTTGGGTAGCTTTCCAGACCATCGAAGAAGTAGTGAGGAAAACAAAGAACACCAGACTCCGTGCCTACCTTTTCGACTCAACGGTACTTCCTGCCTTGATGCATGAGTCACAAACCTGGTCGCTGCGTAAGCAGGTTAAAAGATCATTCAGCTTTACTGAAACGGTAGTCGAAAGGACGAGTATAGGAGTATCCCGTGTCACGCAAGTAAGGGAGGGGATCCGAAGATCCAACCTGCGTCAACGATCAAAAATCAAATATGCCGTTCTGTACGCCAAACAGTCGAAGATAAGGTAGGCCGGACAGGTAATGCGTATGAACGACAACCGATGGACAAGAGCCGTTAGTGACTGGAATCCTCGTGATTTCAAGCCTACTTCAGGAAGACCACCGACCCAATGGTCAGAGCTCTACACATAGAGCCTTGAAGAAAGATATGATGCTCAACGAGTCCCTAGAGAGCAGAACCCACTGGGCTACTCTTGCACACGACAGGGAAGAAATGGAAGAATTACTGGCGCACGCTCGAGCCACTCGACGATCAACGGGACTACAGGTGATATAGGTGATAGGAAAAAACTTCTGCACACCAAAGCAAACCATCGGAGAGAAAATGACACCTATAGGTGTCTCACCGACCACCTCCACAAAACCAGTGCTAGCTAGTATAATACCGACTGATACAGGATGTACTGCCCACCCAAAGTTGATCATAATGGATGACGGCAATCTTTCAACACTCGTCCTGTATAGAAGTGAATCGCTGTGTGAAGCGAACCATTTAAGCGGTGCTTTCTCCATGGCATTGCACTCCATGAGACAACAAATAGTCACATTATGGCAATGACCAACTGTGAGTCATCGGCTCGGATAAATCCGGCTCTGATGAGAATGAAGTCGTCAAAACATTACGAAACCTTTAAGTGTCACTCGACGCGTGAGTATCTAAGGTCAGAGCAAACTTTACACGTCGAAATGAACTATTCGAATCTACACACTGCTACCAACGAAAAACGAGTACTTATCTTGGTTGAGTAAAAACTCTGGAATTATGGAGACGATGAAGTCGCTGAAGGTAGTTCCGCCATCGGCTTGGTTCCTGAAGCGTTCCTCGTATAGACAGTTGTCGAGAAGGTTAAAGAAGTGAGAGGTGGTAGGAGGGAGGTCCGGCGACCATTGTGGATGGGGCAGAGGTTGGTAGCAAAGATCGTTCAACCTTTATTGCGTCATTTGCGAGAGGTGCTGCAAATTCCTACGACATTCTTTGTCGAGCGATTTTCAAATAATTTGTAGGTACACCCAAACAGCTGAGAGGCTTACACCCAGTTCTGCAAATGCATCGCGAAACCTTCAATTCATCGTCGTCAATAGCACAAGGACTATCGCGGCTTCACCCATGTTTCCATGTTTAAAGTTGAATTCGCTACTATAAAAATCTTCAAATCAACATCGCTCTGTGAGTCCGTTAAGATTTCTTTGGTTTCGTACTTCAACAATGTTTTGAACCGTTTGCACTGCATTACACCCGAGTTTGAATTCGTCAAAGTAAATCTGTCGAGATTGCTGTTTCGAGTTCAGCTTGTGACCTGTACTATTTTTCGATAATACGATCCATATTACAAGGGTACTATGCCACGCGAAAGTTTACGAAACAAGTCCGTACTCATACGTAAAAGGACAGCATATGAAAAAACTACTGCTAAAAGATAAACAGAAGAAACAGAAATACGAGTTCTGCATCAATTTCTGGAAAACCAAGTAGAATACTGCAACTTCTACAATAATTTTCAATACAGAAACTCACTCCGAAATCGGTACCAAACATGTGGTGATCAGAAATGTGATCCTCTTTCAATGTTATGTCATCGATTCTACTTTGGTTTATCTGAAGTGGAAAAATGTTGCAGGATCTTGTAAAAGCATGTGAAAAAATGATGGTCTCCAAACACTAGTACCTGCAGATGGTTAGCAAATTCAACTTCATTAAAGTCTGGAAGTGTAGAATCGAAATCAGTGTACACCTAAAAGGGCTCACATTGATCTGTGATATCAATCTGACCTTTGAGAGCCCGTATAAGACACACCTCAGGTAGGGATATCGCATTCAACGGAGCCTCTTTACCATCATCGATCAGTTCAATTTGTCCGGGGCGAAATGCCATTTTGATTTTAAGGAAAGCCTCGTTACAGTCGGCCAATAGATACTTCGTCTTCCTCGAATATATTCGAACAATGCCAAGCAAGAGATGACCAGTTGTGCGAAGAGCCATTTTGACCTATACAAAAAGTGAACTGCATCATGAAAGAAAATAAGATTGGTTTTACAAACAACCTTCGGCCTTATTATTTCCTCCACAGCATCCTGAACACTCGTTTCATAGATTTGTGCCTTGGACAACTTCTTTTCCCAATGAGCTGCCAACCAAATCTTTGCCAATGGACCTTTCTTAGATAAAACGAACTGCGCGTAAAACATATCCTAAACATAACCTCCTTTGATGGGTAGATAACACATAACAAACATTAAAGAACAAGTTAGGTTTCAGTGAAACATAACCAAGACACAAACCCTTCGTTAACAAATGCGTATGTATAATTAACTCTAAGGATAAACCTGAGCAAAACATAATGGCAAACAAGGGTTCTAAGACGAAAATCTGCATATTCCTTATACGTAATCCCCAGAAATTCACAAAGATAAAGTTTGAAAACCTCGCAAGCAGCTCCGAAACCGTGAAAAAGCTGGTCATTGGAATCGACGATCAACATTTTCAGCTATCAAGTAACATCTGATCAAATAACAGTCTAGCCTCAAGACCTATACTAAACAACATCACTGAAGGAAAAATACCATCGGAACACTACAGCATCATAGCGATTCGAAACGCTCCAATAGCGGATTCAAAAATTGGACAGCGTCCAGTGCCTGGGACAATTACGCAGAGAGCCTAGTCGTTTCAGGACCACGTGATGCTCACATGAGAAGGCGAGTTTCTCAAACGAATGGATTCCGATCGCTACTTTCCGGTTTTTTTCCTTGGATTATTACTTGTGAGTTCGTTTCGTAGTGATTTCAACCTTCAACATGATCATCGTAGTGGCACCTTTATTTCTTCTCATGGACGTTAAGGCTAAGTATTTGTTGGAATTGTTAGAATGAACTGATATTGAATTACGATCTATTTATTCCTTCACGTGTAGGTTTGTACTTAAGTTCTCTGTTATGAATGTTACTTAGGTTTAACTTATTCGTTTGCTTAAAGTTCAATTCGAAACATTTAAAACGACGTGAGCTAATTCCATTGTAAACCGACCACGTTACGTCGTTTAGTTTGTCATATTTGCGCTATAAAGTTCTCCTGTTTAAATATATCGACTCATTTTTCCTTGGTTCCCATATATAATGTATGGCCTCATGGAGATGTTAAAACCTTGTTCATCCACTATCAATGAGGTCGTCATGAGTTTCCCAGTCCGTCAAAGGAAAAGTCCGTTCTCATCCCAGTCAGTCCACTTCATTATCCATTACACAGCGATGCAAAACAGTTTTGATGAGATGGTGACGCCTTGTTTTACCTGATTTTCTACGGAGATGATAGGCGATTGATGGAGGAGCTGACCGTCATGGTGCAGTTTATTCCAATACCAGCTAGAATTCACACGTTTCACAGATCTACTCCTTGCTCAACGAGTGCTGACGGCACAACGTTTGTTTTAAAACTGTCGAACAGTTTTAATGGTCAGTTAAAACTAGAACAAGAGGCAAAAAGAATTACATGAAGCGGAATAACTATCGCTATCCTATTCGCTTCACTAGTTTTGACCCTATAGTCTCGTCTAGCGCGATGATCGGAGGCTCACTGTGACACATGCATGGGATCGATCCCCGTGCCTATGGCTCATCAAGCCTTCCAGCCCTCCAGTGTCGGCAAGTTGATCCCAGACTTGCTTGGCAGGATAGCAACACTGGCTCGATATATCGGTAGGCCACCGCGAGTCATTGTAAAGACCAGATATGCATATGCATTCAGTGACGTGCAAACGACACTTAATGAAGTCGAATGCATGGCGCATCTCTCAGGAATTGATCAACACCGAGAGCTTTATCCTTTCATCCTTTAGTTTTTGCCCTTATGAAACGTTGCTTCCATCAAACAAAAACAAGAATGTTTGGTAATTCTCTTAGGCATCGAGAGGGATTTCTGGGGTACAGAAGTAGATTCTATTAAAAATATTCTGTTGTCAATAACGTCTCAGGATAAAGGGAGTTTTCAACCCTCTTTTTGTTCATCAAGACTGGTAGCGGAACATTTATATATAGTCACATCTGTCTTGACAGTATTTCATTCAACTATTTATTTTTTAGCGCTTTCCAACAAATTTTTTTTGGACTGTACTTTCAGCTAACTTAGTTCAATTTCGCTTTGTACTCCTCAGGCTATTTCAATCAACAGGTGAGATTGCCTATAGCACCGTTAGAGTGGAAATACTGGTTGAGAGAAATGCAAAGCAGAGTCCTCGGTTGGTCTACTGAATAGAACGCTGGGGTTCAGAGTTTTGCTTATATCTGAGCATCAATGTGGTTACGAATGTGTTAATGAGCGACAAGAACTTCCACGATAAGCACAGTTATGCTGAGATATTCGCAAAACTTCGGACTGCAGGTGTCTGCGGTGGGGAACGAAAGCGCTATTACTTTTTCCGGGGGAACGCGTTCACCGCCGCACCATGCGGGTCCTTCGTTTCACCCGTCTCTCAGCTATTTCTTTCGATCAGCGCGATCAGCAATCAGCCGTCAACGGGATTTACCTAGGGAGCCCAAATCGGCAACGAAAACATTTTAGCTGAAGCTGTAGTCGAAATCACAATGCTAACTTTTATTTACTGCCTAGTACAATTTTTAGCTGAGAGACAGGCGAAACAAAGGACCCACATGGTGTGGTGGTGAACGCGTTACTCCCCGGAAAGGACAATAGCGCGTTTGTTCCCCACCATAGACACCTGCGGTCCAGAGTTTTGCAAATATCTCAGCAACGTTGTGGTTAAAAAGTTAACATTGTAGCATCCACAATAGTTTTCTGTTATTCATAACATTAGTATTAATGTAACTTATAGTAAAAGTCAAAAGTCGAGCTTTTTTATAGCATCGGCAGATCAATGAGGGACCGTCATCATCCCTATTCTGCCTTTCTCAATCCTTTTTACTACGCAATCATTGGATTAGTCCTACGAATTCAGCGAGCGTATTTATGTGATTGTTGGAAGGGGAAATTGCAAGGTGCTTAAAAAGCGGATCGTCCGAAATTATTTTTTCTTCATTCTTAATGCTGGTATTATTTGTAATTTTCCTGTTAACACCTATAGTTTGTTGATAAATTTTTGTTCCAGGCAGCAACTTCCGATATTGATGAACAGATTCCACTGTCTTATTCTAAAAATTCGTCCAAACGAACACTTATACAGAAATGTAAAGAACGCTTACAGAGAATTCTTCCGTTTACTTTATGTAGTTTTTTACAGTGGACTCTTGTAATCAGTCGACAGCTTATAAAACCTGGATCGCATGGAGGTCGTCGTCCGTGGGAGGACATCGTTCTAATAATTTCCCAGTAATTCCTCATTTCGCTGCAAGAGACTGTTGCTGTTGAGGAGACTGCGCCGCGGAGAGTGTGGCCAGTGCAGAAGTGCGGAAGTGTCTCGGCCTCGAAGAACTGGCATCGCATGCAGTGTCCAGAATCATTCTTGATAAGCAATTCGTTGTTTTCTAGTTTCCAATCCCTATGATGAATGAATGAAGTGGTCGGAGCGCCCTGCAACACACACGTGGATTCGATGCCGCGCCTATGGCCCACCAAGTCTTCTATTGCAGTTGCTAGTCGAAAATAGGTTTCTGAGTCAGTTCTCGGCACCGAATAATCACTAGCTTTTAGCACATTGTCGCAGGGCAATACCCCAAACTTGGGTAATTGAACCGTTTATACACATAAACGCAACACCAATACAATACTGATATCGACAGAGAACTGCTGACAGATACTAAAACGAGGCTTACGAAGGCATAAGAGTATTGTAAATAATACTATTGTAACATTAGTACTATGATAACAACAACTTGATAACAATGACAAGTAAGGGAATATGAACGATGGCGCCCGTACTGGCGCGTACAGTGGCCCAGATGCCGAGGGCTAGAACAACAGACGAGTGAGATGCAGATGAGCCCTGCAGTAGACTAAGCTGGGGATCGTGTGTAAGCGGCTGGGTGCACTCGCACATTAATCGACGAGAATAGCAAGTTACCTAAGCATTGATGGTGGAAGTGACTACGAACGAGATGAGATATCTGCGGAGCACGGTCAGGCGGCTGCTCATGGATAACGACATGTCTCCAATGTGAAGTTTGAGCATCGATGGGTGCCATCATTGCCTAAGAGATTATAGGCCAGAAAGATAACAACTGAGAAATGATAAGCCTATAGCGGCTTAACAAATACACAGCATAAGTTGGCCGGCTAGCGGCCTTGTACACATGGCGTACCGTGTGGGAGGAATGGTACATGCCACCGATGGCATCTCAGACAGATCGCACTTGAGGATAGCCGCCGCTACTGACAACACCCGCAGACCAATTGATAAACAATGAACATTGACACCAGGATGAGGATCAGGATGGTGATGAAGAGGATACACTGGGCTGATGGATAGCGTGACGTAGTGGCGGTGATGCTACACTAATGTACAATTCGCAACTGTCATTTAACACTGATATGATGAAGTTAATGTGCAATAATGACTACGTGCTGTATGATTTAACAACTGCCATAACCTACATTGGTGACACACGAGACCAATACGGTACAGATCTAAAGAGCCGGCGAACCCCGACACGGGTGAACCTGGATAGTCGACGAACCTGGACAAGGGTGAACCTCGATAACAATTAACGAGGCTATTTAAATGGTTCTGGAGAAGGCGGTATTTGGCACAGATCCAGCATCTTTACCGAAAAAATCCGTCGGCTACCGTCTTCATGTCCTCTCAAAACCACGTATCATCTGGCGGAAGACTGCTCTCGCAAACATCCTCATGCCCTTCTTGTTATTGTACTCATGATGACTTTTGAATAACAAACAATGAGTTCAGATTGCAAAGATAGGTTTGCATAGGATCGAAATATTTACGTACTACGACATTTGCTAGGCAACTTGAGAAACAGTGGATATGATCCTTAATACTGAAACATACAGTAGTAAAAATATACAAATATATATAGAAAGAAATAAAAGCTATTCTGGGAATAGTTGCTATACGTTCCATCGTTCCGGGGATGATAGCAGCACTGGTTCGATACATCGGTAGGCTACTGTGAGTCATTGTAAAGGCTAGATAAGCATTCAGTCACCTCCAACGATGCTTAATGAAGTCGAATGCATGGCGCATCTCTCATGGATTGATCAACGTTGAGAGCTTTATCCTTTTTATCCGTTTATGATGATTTCTGGGTATTATTTGGAACGAGAGGATATCAAAACTAAAAGGTAAAAATCGTAGTATTCCTTGTAGAACTGATGCAACTTAGATGCTGGTGGCAGTATGATTACCTAGTGGATGACTTATTTCATTTTCTTTCTTTTCTATTTGATGCATCAGAGCTGTATATGTACCAAAGACCAGGTAGGGTGTATAGGAGCACGTTGAGCATGTATAAACAAATGGAATAAAATAAATATAAAGTAGAAGAAACACAGAAATCCCTTCAAAGAGGTGAGGAAGGCCCATTCATCAAATCACAATAAAACGGTCCAGTGGTACATAAAGACCTCCGGAGTGCTGCTATGACATTCATAGGTGTCGTAGTGAGCACAGCGAAAAATTAGCCGTTTACTTTACAACAGGACCGAAATTAGACGTCGTCGCGAGAATACTAGTGCAGTGAATGTCCTTCTCGCTCTGACCCTTCCAGCATTAACATACTTCCGACTACCTATAGAATTGATATGAATACTTAGGTAAAGAAAAGTTTTGAAACGTAGTAAACTGAAAATGCACACTAAGTGTACATGTTGTCCACACGCGTCGCTACGTTTGCACACTTGCTTGATAGCCTAGTAAGTGTATTTGGATATGATGGTTTACTCTGGACACTCTTCCAGCATTCTGTGTGATAACGTTTTCCAGTATCTTATGATTTTTCCTGAACGGAGCACATGAAACATCGGCGTGGTGACGCACCCCAGAAATCTTTTGATACTGGGATTGTACTTGGATAGATGGATGGGATGCGTCTTCACGAGTTCTGTGGGCCCCAGCGCATTTTCTGTTCTTTTCTTTCGCGATCTGTAAAACATTTGCAGCTGTGGATATAGCTGACTGATTTTGTCTTAAAAATCGAACTTCATTAAACTTCGGTAGCAATAATCCGTAACTTCCTGTGCTATTGAGCTAATAAGTAGTTGGTATGAAACTTTTATCCGGCTAACGTCTCAGTGCCTTCGTCTTCTTCAGAGCCATGTTGATCTGGATCGATGGTCCTAAACTGATCGTTGACGCGATGTGGGTGCTCGCTGTCACGTCGAGTCCAATCCAGTGGAGGTAAAACTGCTCGAATGGTTAACTTCACTCAGCCGCGCCCTTTCATACAGGATGTGGGTGTTGATCGATTCCAGGTTCCAACGTGATTTACTTTGTATGCGCAATGCATCGTGTAGCAATCGGCACTTTATTTGCTGGTACGTAGCGTGACATTCAAGATCTTAGAAACCACCTTTCATTAAACCTCAGTAACAACAATCAAGTCTATATGATTGAGCTAACATGAAGTTGGTATAGAACTTTAAAACCGTCGAATGGGATCAACGATGCTCTGAGGAACAAGAAGGCGCCTAAACGTTAGACAAGTAAAGGTTTTATACCAACTTTGTGTTGACTCAATCATATAGAGAATTATTGATTCATTTTAGTTAGGATCACGTCTGCCCTTCTCGTGGGTGGTCGTCCTAGAGGATCCCTCCGTTCTCGTGGAGTTTCAGACTAGAATTCTTTTCGTTCATCTGTTGTCCGTTCTTTTCATTATGTGATAGGCCCATTTTGTTCCGCTGTCAATGTGTGTTCACCTGGATTGAACACTATATGTCGAAAATTTCGCAAGTATATTAACAGTTTCTGCGTTTTCTCCAATCAGCGCAGAATCTGAAATATCCATGGGAGAAAACAAAGAACATAATTACTTGTACACTTGGATGGCCCGTCCTCACTGGTTTTACGGGTCCTAGCATATTCTCCATTTTTCGGAGTTCCGCTGGTTTAACTATTGTGTTTCTCCGTGACCCGGATGGTGTAGTGGTGAAGTGCGCTGCTCCCCGGTAAGGACAACAGCGCGTGTTCGTTCCCCACTGCATACACCTGTGGTCCGGAGTTTTGCAAATATCTCAGCACTTCATACGAGTTATATTTCACAACATACCCTGCCATTAAGAAGAAAAAGGCAGTAAATAAAAGAGTTAATATTGTGTTTCTCTCGAATCTCGAGATCAGCCTGGCTAAAATCTGCCCCAGGTCTTCACCACCACAGGCAGTCCCAGCGCTTGTGGATCAGAGGAAGATTTTCCACCATGCGATTAGTTTGGTACCAGGCCGATGGTAGATCCTAGTATATGTCTACTCCTAGCTGGGCTTCCTGTTGGAAATGTCGGACTACTTCTCAGCTTGGGAGACCTCGCCAGGGAATGGATCCTCTCGCTGTACATTGCAGCCCGACACCCACGAACATCTCCCAGCCACGATGAGGCGGTAAACGATTGGAAGAAACAAAGAACACGATTAACGTTTAAAATCATTTTTTCACCTTAGATCGATTCATGAAGATCCCAAGGTGGTCACTTTCTATTGGTTCGAATATTTTTCGGATACAACAAGAATTAAAGCAACAACATTGTGTGTTAATGCATTTTATTTTGTTCCTTTTCATGTCCATTATTACCTAAAAGCTCTTTGTCGTAACTCTAGGGAAAATGTTGGAAGCAGATCAAAAAGAACAAATCTAAGGAAATCATTTTACGATCTTTGCGAATAATACTCTCCCATCACTGTAGTGAATAATAGTGGGGTGACGACCACCACCCACCAAGAAGTGTACTCAGTAGCGGGAAAGTCGCTCAACACTTATTTCTCCATGTCGCTATCGACATCACGGCCCTCAAAATCTCTGTTGGCGGAAAGTCACCAAGGATTTATCTCTCTGATTTCCTATTTATGATAGAGATCATAAAAAGAGGCACAGCTCAAGGACCATATAACATAACAGCCTACGAGATGAAAGCTATAAATTACTTTTCTTGCAACCAATATGACAACACATCTTGAAAAAAAAAGTGCAGAAGCAATGGAGAACCTCGCTCACAGTAATTTTGCCCAACAATGCTAATCGAAGGAATTTGTGGAGAACCGCGTCACAGTCATCTTACCCACCGATAGCGGTCGTAAGAATTTGCATTGCTATACTTATTTTGGTATTTCGGCTTTTACTTCGTCCTTGAGCGGTCAGTTATTTTTTCATTCCTACTTCCGTTTCTGATTTCGGTTTTAACATGGTCTCCGAATCAAATAGTAGGAAGACCGAGTGAAGGATTCGTCGCCAAAGACTCACCTCCCTCTGATCCACACCGTGGTGAAGACCTGGATACGCTCTTACAAGGTTACGTCAGGACTCCAGAAAGGACCAAGGTTGCACGACCAGCAATAGGCCAGCCTCAATACCCCACACGGGATGCTCTCGTTCATGACGTCAGGCAGTGGTACGACCGGTGAGAGGCTAGAAAATCTCGGGTTACTCAGGACGTCATTGGAACCGGATCTGACGAACATACGCACGACACGCCAAAGATATCGTTTCCTACTATGCACTTATAATGCCAAAACGCCTTCCACAGACGCAGATCGCATTAAATTTCATGTGATCGCATTACAAGAAACAAAACTCAGTAATACTGACATACTCCAACTAAACAACGGGACCGTTGTCATCCGTCGAGAAAAGGTCCCGCAACGAAACGTCGCCGGCGTAGTCTTTGTCGTACACTCTTCCATTGCCCATTTTGTCGACTAGTACGAGATCCTTTCCCCTCGCATAGCCGCCCTCCTTCTTCAATTGACGCATCCTAAGAAGATCACAACCGTCAACTGCTACTCACCGACCGATGCAGTTGATGAGTACGAAATGGATGCGTTCTACTATCAGTTGGAGGAAATTATCCGCAATGATAAAGCATATGACAAATTTGTTGTCATAGACTTCAAAGCCAGAATAGGAAAGGCCTACGACAGCTAACACATTACTATAAGTTTTGGATTAGGAGAAAGAAATAGGAATGGGAACTGTCTTCCACGATTCCTGTCTGCAGCACGTCTCTTCCATGGAACCTCGTTTAACCAGAAGAAGTAAAGCCGCCGCTGAACATCACCGTCTTCTTCGCGCGAAGATTCGATTCAGCCGTAAGCTGCAAAAGAATTCACTTCATTGACCATGAGAGGAAGGCCTAGCTGTATACGACGAAAACTTTCCGAACGATGTCCTATTCAAACATGACTGGCAGATTAAAGAAAACCCGAACGAAGACTACGAGCTGCTTGTCGAAGGACTGAAAATCTGTGCTGAATTCGCCTCAGTTCCTCAAGCAAGGAGATCGGATCGCACCTCAAGTACTAGTAAAGAGTTGCTCAAAAAGAAAAGAAAACTGGAGCTTGATCCTACTGCAACACGCTTAACACGGCTAGTAATAAATGCCAACTTCAGAAGAGCTTTGCAGAAAGACCTACGTCGGTACAATCAGAAGAAATTACTGGAAGCGGAAGGGTAAAGAATCAGTTTGAAAAAAATGTCGTTGGGATTTTTGTGACTACAGTGTTCTGCTGTCAGCTCTGATGGACGAAGATGGGATCGTCAAAACTTCTCGCCATAGTATGGACTTAATAGCGGAAAGGTTCTACACCAACCTTTACCGTTCCACAATCCCCGTCTCGGATCCTAAATCCGCTGGAGGAACACCACCTGGAATTCTTCCGTCGGAGGCTCGAGTTGCGATAGAAAGCATGAGAAGAGGCACGGTTCAAGGACCCGATAATATCACCGTCGATATCCTTAGCGCTGGAAGCAAGAATTTACATGTACTTCTCGCAAACCACATGGCAGCCTACCTTCAAAAGGAAAAAATCCCACACCAGTGGATGACGTCGCGCACGGTTATCCTGCCCAAAAAGTGATCGAAGAGATCTTGGTAACTACCGTCCGATATGCTTGTCGGGTGTCCTCTACAAGCTCTTCACGAAGATTGTCCTCTCGCGCATATCAAAAACATTGGACGAGGTGCAACCAGTCGAGCAAGCAGGATTTCGACAAGGATTTCGCTGCATGGACATATCCGAACTGTGCCCAGGGTTACCGAAGTTTGTCAGGAATACCACGTGCCCCTAGCCGTAACCTTTGTCGACTATGTAAAAGCGTTCGACAGTGTCCAAACGAATGAAATCCTATCAGCCCTCGTCGACCGAAGAGTGCACTTGTCCCCCGTAAGAACTATCTGATTGTCATCGGAACTGCACTACGAAAATACGGCTTTTCCATCGAACTCTTTATACATCCGTAGGAAAAAGGGTTCGACGGCGCGATACAATATCGCCAAAGCTGTTTACTGTCGCACTGCAGTGGGTAATGAAGTCCTTCGTTTGGGATCAGAATGGCATACGTATTGATGGAATATTTCTATCAAACCTTCGTTTCGCCGACGACATCATCATCTCGAGAAGTACCAGCAAAGCAGAGGCAATGATCGAGAACTCAACGAAGCGGGAGAAGGATTGGACTGCGCATAAATCGAGAGAAGATCTAGTTCATGAAAAACCCATGGTGCGAGGGCGAAAAAATTGAACTGGATAGCTCTCTGGTCGCAGAGACCACGTCATACGTATACCTCGGGTGATCAGTGAACATGGAGAACAACATGAAGGAGGAAGTAGACAGAAACAGGAGAGCAGCTTCGACCTCATTTGGACCTCTCAAAGAAGGCAACGACCAGATGGAGGACCCGCAAATCCGCGCTCAGCTTTTCGAATCAACGGTCCTCCTAGCGCTCTGTTATTCTGCAGACAAGTGGGCTGATACTTCAACCACGTCAAGAATACTCCGCAGAACTCACAGAGCGCTTGAACGATGTCTTCTGAAATAGAACCGGCATTTTCAAAATCTAGCAGGAATGCAAAGCTCCGATCTTCGAAATCTTTCACATCTTCGAGATCTAGGAGAAGAATATACATCGATAGCGAAACATAGATGGGCCGGTTACCTAATGAGAACAGACGACAGATGGATGAAAAGAACTGTAGAGTGGACTCCACGAGAATGCTGTTCCCAGGAACGGCCACCTACACGTTGGGCGGGCGTACCCGCAGCTGCAGTTGTTTTGCAGATCATGATATAAGACTGGCACGCACCACCATGCTCGAATAAAACCACCACCATGGACGACGATTGCGAGGGAAAGAAACGAATGGCAAATGTGCCGTCCGTACAACTCGTGAAGACGGACCATCCAAGTGTCCAAGTAAGTAAGTGTACTTATTTTGCTTATTGAGTGCACTCTACAAGTTTTCCTTAATGATCACCCTACCGTCCATGTCAAGAACTCTGGTTGAAGTATAATCACTTAAGCAAGCAGGATCCCAACAGCGATTTTGCTCTCTGAAACATATCCATAGTCGCAGAAGTCTATCGGGAATATCACCTGTCGCTTGCTCCAACCTCAGTCCACTGCAGCAAAGCGTTGGATAACGTTGAACCGAATGTGTACCATTCAGAGTTTGTTGAGTAAGGAGTGGACCTTTCCTACATAGAAAACTAGTTGACTATTATAGCAGTTGCTACACGAAGAAAGATTTTCCATCACATCTTGCCATCCTCATAGGAATAAACCACACCATCTCGTCAAAGCTATTTACTGCTCCATTGCAGTTGGTAATAAAGTCGCTCTGTAGCGACGAGGACCTTCGCATTTATGGCAAATTATTATCAAATCTTCGCTCTTGTGACAATAATGTCAGGTTTTCGAAGAGTACCAGTGGAATAGATATAATAGTTCAAAGGCCTCAATGACGCTGAAGAGAATGGAGGCGTATAAATGGGAGAAGCAACTAGTTGTTGAAAGACCTATGTTGTCAAGCTAGACAATTCCAACTGTATCATTCTCTGATCACAGAGACAACATCCTGAGCATACCTATTGGCGTTCCTTGATTATGAAAAACAATGCAAGGGAGGAATTACACAGATAGATGAGGACAGCTTGGGTTGCGTTTGTACATCTCAGAGAACTTACCGACCACCTAGAACATCTAAAACTCTGCTTCGCTGTGCAACAGAGCAGTGAACCGACCGACATTTCAACCGTGTCAACAACTTTGTGTAGGTTGTCGGACAACACCGTATCTTACTGCACGAAAAAAATCCATTCTCGCAGGATAAATAGCTTGCCTTGCCTCTTGTTGGCAGAAGCTTGAAAGCTTAGGGGCTTTTCTCAACAAATATTACTAGATAACATGACCCGTCACCACATCAACTGTGCGGATTCCACCACTTCTTGCAATCGATTCGTTTTCGTCGCATTCATCGTCCACAAAACGCTTTAAACATTTCATGTGCGTTTTCCGGTGCTGCTTGAAGATTTGGTTTTCTTCATGAATGCCTATCATTGCTGGTCGAGTCGATTCTCCTTGAAGTCTTGGAGATAGCCGAGCTGAGGCGTTCCGACGTGGATCGGAAGAGTACGATGGAAACGGTCTCAAATTTGTTAAATGAATATAAATAGGGACTCACACAACTAACGCGTAAATTTCACAAAAGGTACACGCGTTCATTTTTGCTGAAACCAATTCATGATAATTACCATGACCGACTTTCTTTTCACCTCAACATTGATTGATAATTCGATGTTTTTCTTCAATAAGCAGACACGAGGTTGTTAATATAGAATTTATTAGGATGCAATAGCCGACGTTTCGGCGGTTTCTGTAATTCATGATATATCATTTAACACTTTTGATTGAGAAATATTTTTTATTACTACCATTTCCTAGGTTTGCACAACTATTCCGACTAAAACTCGTATAAATTCAAAGAATAGAACCTTTTGAAGAAAAAGCGGAACTCATGAAAGAGGAGGAGAAAAAATAGCATAGAACTTGCACCTACATTACTCTTCTCAACAATGCTGAAAACAATAAAAGATAAAATAAGTAGAATTAGAAAAAGACTAATAAAACACGTCTGTAACGAGAATGGTAGAAAACAGAAATGACTGCCCAGTATGAAGTCCATCCAAATGATGAATGTGAATGATTGAATATAGCAGTATCATGGGAAATCCATCTTAAGGCACTCCACATAGCATAAACATACGGAAAGTTCACGAGTGTGAGTTTGATAAAAGTGAGGTGCAGAGATCTGCAGTACAGAGTAAAGGCGGAATGCATAGTAAACACATGAAATAAAGTCACCGGGACGAGTACAATCCACTTTCACAGAATACAGAAAGATAACATCATGATAGGTAAGTTGTCATCAACTTTCACCTTCGTAGGGCTGTAGTGTCCGACGAAACAGTTCATAAACAGTGTTCGTAATTCCCCATGCCAACAGTGAACGTGTAAAATTAAGGTGAACCTAGGTAAACACTTATGACATCATGAAAAAAAAAACTTGAAACGTACCAAAAGAGATGTTCTTACACCAAGATAGAGTCCGCGAATGGATTTCTGCCGTTCTCCCCATACTTCATAAAAAACATGAATTGGGTTCTCATATGGTACACCAACCTTGAAATACACATACTATCAGATGGGTAACAATTCTCTTACTGGAAATGAAACCTTGCTCTGCATATGATTTTTCACGACGTTCACTGGGAAGAACATTGTGGAAATAAAGGCACCGAGAACAGCACCGGAGATAAAGTCAGCGACCAACTGAGTTGCTGTTCGATTGATCGAAGGACTCAATTCGGTCACCTTTTAAATCATATTGCGGAAATTAATGATAATTGCAGTTTTCCTAGTAAACACATACCATTTTCTTAAAAGGTTCCTTAAGAGTGAAAAAAATTGCGTTAGACAAACTGTTCCTTGCTAGTACGACGGATATTCCCCGATAATATTCACAATATCCGTAAGCCTAGAAACAGTGATTTGCGTTAAGTCAAGGAAATGTACAGATAAAAAACAATGAACAAAGTTCTTGGCCCTTTAATTTACTTTCAGAGCACGTAGAGCTTGAGCAGTGTTCTTGAAATGATCGTGATAAGCAGATGTCTGGAGCAGCACCTGGACGCGCTCAAGAGGACAGAGCGATGCTTCGCATAGTCCAGCTTGAACATGGTAGAAATATAACAATATGCATGATATAATATAATGATAATAAATCAGCAAAAAATGACAACATTTTCAAGAAAAACAATTATAGGAACGTAACCAAAAAAAAAATGATGTGAATTATATTCACAAAACAACTTCACTTCTACTAAACACTGAATATACATCTTTTCCTAAACTACTAGGCTGCAAAAACTTTTCAGTCTGGAATACTTGTGTGCTAAAAAAGCGCCGCTAATCTTTCTTAACATTTAACTAGAAGATGGAGAAAACCTTGCCGAGAAATGCTGCTTTGGCATGACACACAGTGAACGATGTATTCGGTGGAGAATACGGGCATTTCAGGATAGACTAAAAAAGGAACATTATTACTGCGAAAAAAAACTCGTTGTTATTTCTAAAACAGAAGAAAACTCGCTTGAACCTCTGACACCTCACATTTCTGTCTCTAACACCATCAATGAACCTTTTACAAGTGCTCAACATGAGAACGCAAATCCTGTAGCCTTGACCTTCGCCTAGATGCGCTGGATCATTTTAAGGCTCTTCGAAAAAAAAACAATTGAATAATGATAAGAAATACTGCAGAAGACCTTCTGGGAATACACAGCAACAACACCCATACTCTATATCTGTCCAGAATCTGTAAGCGATCGATGTTTTGTTCATCGAAACTGGTTTTAATCTTTAGCGAAATATAAAATAAATGACTTTAGTTTCTGTTACAATAGTAACTTCAAATAAAGTTTTTTCTCGTCTATACTGATAAATGGGGGCAAGCTCCTGATTTCTTCAAACAGTAGTGTCGCCCCTTAGGGTGGCAGTTCTACCATGATTTAACTAGTTTCCCCAATATTTCAGAAATGACAGCGAGATCAATATACACTGCTCATAAACTGTTGGCAGTTTTGTGTTCTCAAACTTGAACTCCCTGTTTCGAAAAACACCCTATGCTATATTTTTTAAAAATTACACTATTTTAACATATTCCAGGTAATGAAGTACCAACACATGCACGATAGGTGGTCCTGAGAAAAGCGAATTATTGTTAGTCAACAATCAGTCAAAAACCATCCTCTATAAAGTACAATCCCGAGCGAGAAAAGAGAAAGAAGGCTCTCCATCCCTCAGGTGTACACCATGCATTCGACTTCATTAATCATCGTTAGAGGTGATTGAATGCATATCTGGCCTTTACAATGACTCGTGGAGGCCCACCGATGTATCGACTATCCTCTCAAGCAAGTCTGGCACCAATTTGCCGGTCCCGGAGGGATGGAAGGCTTGACGGGCCAGGGGCGTGGAGTTCGACCCCATGTGTGTGCTGGGGGTCGACTCCGACCAGTGCCCCACGCGCGCCCTTTTCTGTGCATTTGGGTTAAAACAATGCTATTCTAAAATGCAGATTTCACTCAAAGACCTCAGAAATCCTCAGAATCAGAATGGTTATCAATCGAAACCAAAGAAATATGTAAAGAATAGAAAGAAGTAATAGAACACTATCAGAAACGTTCAACTGAACTAGAAAGTCGAACAAACTGAATACATTGGCACCATAAGAATTAAACGAAAATTAAAGACACCTTTAATACAGAATTCCTTTTATGTGATTCTGCCTTACAACGAAAACTGTGGGCTATTTAGTCGCGTTGACACGTGACGAAAAACGGATTCTGTACGGTCAACGACAATGTTCTAGACTAAAGGGCCTGATTAAAGATAGAGTCTCCAATCACTATCTGAAGGCTTATTAGCAACAGAGGGCGCTTAGAGCGCAGTGGTCAGACGTGCCCTGCAATACACACGTGATGTTCTGTTCGACTCCGCACCCTACGTTCACCAAGGCTTCCATCACTCCAGTGTCGAAAAATTGGTACCAGAGTTCTCTGCTAGGATGACAGCGCCGACTTCACACATTAGTTAGTCATCGAAAGTTAATGCATAAGTCAGATATGCATTCTGTTACCTCTACCAATGCTTTACAAAGGTAAATGAATGGCGCATCCCTTGACGCAACCGATCAACGCCAAAGCTTTATACTTCATAAGGTAGTGGTAACTGTTCCGTAGTCGGCAGATAGAATCACAAGCTAAAAGTTCCTAACTACACAGAAATCACTGCAGCAGTAAAAGAAAAAAAGTTAAGAGATGATAAAGTGCACTAGACTGGACTGACAGAAGACTGCAACGTTTCATTTGGTAACGACCAATCAAAAAAGTAGCATCTTATGACTAAATCTGACAGCACGATGGACAAACAACGATGTAGAGGTTGAAGAGGTTGGAAAGCGGAACTTTTCCATCCAACGCACAATTCTCTGACCAACAGACTAATGCTCTCTTAACAAGTGCTGGGTGCGAAATGATTTTACAAATCAGGGTGTTGCTAGAAAGGCTAATGACTTTTTGGCCCGGGTAATAAGGCTTACTACGCGCTGAAGAACGTGGATTTGAAGGTCAACAATTTGAAGGTAAAAGTCAACAAATTAATTGAGATGTCTTCTACAGATGTTAGTAAAAAGCCTGTGATAGTCCTTTGTGAACTTCATGGCTATGGCAACAAGTTTCCACACAAATCAACCAAACTGCACAATGTACCCTACTTGGAATTCATCATAGAGACCGAACATCAAGGCACGTGAGGATGTGCGCATAATAAGAGGTGGTAGAAGTCCACGATAGAGTTTCCCAATCCCTTCCGACTTCAACTAAACAGAAAGAGAAAGAAAGAAAGAACATTTTTGGGAACAGAATGCTACGTAGCACAAACGAAACTAACCTGTGAATAGGCGACTTTTGCCGAGAATCCATGCAACTGTTGACGAAAGATCACCTTGCTCGAAGGGAAAAGTATACAGGTCTCGATACATCCCGCACCCCAACCACATAGGAAGTCGAAGTGATGACGCCCTGTAAGAAAAACCTCGCTTCGAGCTGGTCTTCAAGAGGTACTGATGGCGAAAAGCTTTCACAAACTTTGACTATTCCCGTTACTATCGACCATAGCCTTGTCGTTAGACCAGAAGTGCACAACCTGAAAGTACAATGGAGTAAAAACTAATTCCAGAGTAACGTTAGAAAAGATCCCATCACATACCTGTTGTGCACGTAGCTGAAGCGGACAGTATAGAGTGAAAGTGACAGAACGGTTAGACCAACATACTTCAAGTTGGACAGGAAAACAGCCAAAACAATTAAAATCACAAAAATAAATGTCGATTTTAGCACATTGGAAGAAACACTGCAACACGAACAACTTTACAATGAACTTTAAAACGACGTCATCTACTACCGCGGCAACAAAGTTCGTTCAGAAACCCTAGTCACATGAGTGTTAACTTGTCAACCATTTCGCTGACAACGTACTCGTCAATCCACAAAACCCGTATGGATCACAAAACCCGCATGGATAAAAAACTCTGATTTGTTGGTGAAACCCCGGCTGGCATACCGAAAAAATTTATCCTACGACCGTCCACTATACGGAACCAGAGTAACGGCGCCACGAAAAATTGTGGCGCATCCAAACATCGTCAGCATAAGCCCTTTTTTTTTAAAATTCAGCCTAATTTCTGATCAGATCGTTTGTCTGCTATGTCAGTAGCGACCGTTCCACTGGAGGATGTGTATGTATTAAGCAGTTTTACGTACAAGTGGCCAGTGCATTGAACACAATGCGTGATATCCAATTTGTCGAGTTCCTTCTGAAACATGCGGTTAGTGTTTCGTTTCCCGTCTTTCAGTGTCGCATTTTCATGTTGGTGTACCGGACAGTTTTCTTTGTTGTTTCTTTGATAAGTCGCTCATCATTTGCCAATGATTCAACGGGAAAATCCGTTATTGCTTCTGTCATTTCTAAGTGGAATTCAACGTCTCTGATTGCTGAGACGAGGTGGGTTTCCTTACGTTTCTTCTTAGTTAGTGACCAAGTGCTTTCTTGATCATGGTGTTCCGTAATCGGCTTGTAAGGGAATTTTTGGGATTGCTAGAGTAGAAATGTTTTTTGTACTATGAAGTTCTTGACATTTTCAAAATTTCGGCCTTGTTTTTACGTAAAATTTAGACAGTAATTCAAACACGACCTTCTTTTCGCTCGGTAATTAGCCCTGAAAGGCTTCGTTTAACTTGTCCTAGAAGTCTATTGTTGGCATGGCCCGCAAATATTAAACGCTTCTCGCCCAATTTCTGTGCTGGAGTTATCAACCAGGGTTATTTAACTCAGTTAGTAAGGTAGGACATGTCCTGTTGCTTTGATGTAAAATAGCGGCTGTTGTGATTTTTCCATTCTCCACCAAATGACTCTGATTGAAACGAAAGGAGCTGTTTACGAACTTATATGGCCTTCCCCTGCCTGTAAGGTATTTCCCAGATGTATGTTGCTTTTAGCATGTTTGTAGGGCGATGGCGATGCTATTCAGGTTTCTTTCACGAGGAGCGATTTAAGAACTCTAATGTGCTTTGTCGCTTTCTTACATAGTTACTATTCAGTGAATTCCTCTCAAGTGAACACGAGCAGTTGTTCTGGACCTTTATTCGTTATGTAGCGGAAAAATGCTCCTCTTTTGACTGCGACAAAGGTTCACTTGTCATCATAACTTTCTTGGTTTTCGCAATTCACACTTCGATCATGTTAAACAACTCACATTTTTAGCAACTGATGAGCAAAAATACGAGCTCTCCCTTCATCAGGCCTCTAAATTGCTATCTGAGGCCTCTGTGGATCTGTTGAAGCTTTCATTGTCACTTCGGGTCTTTTCACCTGCCGTACAGCTTTTTCAAAAGGTAGTGGTTTTGGTTTGTTATCTTCTTTTTCAACACACACCGTGCTTCGTTATTCGGTTGCTATCGCTTGAGCTACGTTTTCAGAGTTTCAGATTGGTGCCGATCATGAGGTGCTATGTCATGCATTCTTTGATGTCCATGGAATAACAGGATGTGAACCGAGCCAGCTGGAAAGTGCTGTTAAAACAGCCACAGAAAGGTTTTCTCTTTGAATTCTGTTGAGATTTTAAGAATTCTTCCATATAACTTATTCTGTTTATCACGCAGTGTTTTACGAATACCAGTGCTTTAAAAATCCATCGCTTAACTGTTGAGTGACAATTGTCAAAATATCGCATAGTACTAATTCATTGTACCCATTTCGCCTCAGTGCGCGTGTGGCCCAGTGGTCGGAGGCGCCCTAAAATACACACTGGATCGATTTCCCGCTCCCATGGCTCACCAAGCCTTCCGTCCCTTCGGGGTCGGCAATTTGGTACCAGACTTGTCTGGGAGGAAACAGCACTGGTTCGATGCATGTTAGGGCGCAGCTAGTCGTTGTAGAAATCAGATATGCATTCAATCACTTCCAACGATGCTTAATGAAGTCGAATGCATGGCGCATTCTTCAGGCATTGATCAACGCCGAGAGCTTTATCCTTAAACTTGTTCACCACAACGAGCCACTAAGCGGCTGTTTTAAAGAGAATGGGAAGTCCTGCTGTTTCAAATTTATTTCTGCTGGAGCTACTTATTACTTTTGTATTCACGTGGATTTATTTGTCCGAAAACATTTTCAATTAAGAATCGCTCCGGAACTCCTTTCTGTCGATCACGTTTTTGACGTGGGCAAGGAAGCCGACGTAATCGCTGTAGTTTATGGAGAAATTGGTTCAAAGCCTTGGTTACGACTTCACGAAAAGGCTGTGGAACTGGCCAACGCTCAAAAATTGCGATATGTGTTCAGACATTATAATGTGGTAAGTTTTTATACTTGCTTTTCTTTTTCTTTCTCTTAATAAACGCTTTAAAGGCAACATCCACCACGAGGAAGGTATCTCTTTCGGGTTATGGAGTCGAACTGGCTATCAAAAATACGGAATACAAAGCGGTAGATGATAGCAATGAAAAGAAAGATGAAGGAACGGAACGTGATGAAGAAAATTTACATGGATTCAATTTTAAACTGCTCAAGTAAATTAAATGCGTTGTTCCTGTAAAATCTATAGCTTCTTGTCTATTAATATTTAATAAGCATCCGAATATCTTTTCTTTTTTGCTATGAACTTTTATTAGGGAGCTCCATCCGGACTCAAGCGACTCCCTTGATGCGTTCAAGATGCACTTAAGAGAAATACAAGAATTGGCTCCGTTGAAACAGTGGCAGGTCCAAGATCTATCCTTCAAGGTTAATTAGAGTATTGACTGACTTTGTTATTTTCCAATGTCGTATTCCGATGAGAATTTTAGATATTGCACTGATGTGTTTTGTTTTTTTTTGTTTCATTAACTGCTATTGCAGGCTTCCCAACTTATCATTAACAGAGGTAATGATAGTGCTATTGAAATGTTAAAACAGTTATCACAAGATTTTCCGCGTCATGCAAGGTGTGACTTTTAATGGTTCTATTTTTAATTACATTATGCATATTCTTGTAGTTATCTTTTTTTCAAGGTCTATTTCTCGGCAGCCTGTTGATGAAAACACCCGTAAAGAGATTGAGGTTAACCAAAAGGAGCATCTACTAAATGCAGGTAAGGCTCTGTTTTCCTCTTTTCGATATTTAGTACCTTTTACAATATGCGGAGCTTTAGCGGAGTGATCACTTGTGTCCTTTGTGCAGGTTTGGAGGCAGGCGAATCGGCATTATTCCTCAATGGAATCAATCTTGACATTGACAGCTTGGACGCATTTCAATTGGTAGATGTGATAAAACAAGAAGAGCGGGTGTCAGCTGGGTTTTTTAATATGGGCATCAAAGTATGTGATTTTGCAATACCGGATTTCTTATGTGTGCACATGTATATGTGTTGTATGCATACATTATACATGCATATACTTATATCTACATATATATGTATATACTTATATACATATGTGTCCTTAATGGTTTGTTCCCTCCACGTGGTTGGGAAGTGTTCCTGGGTGTCGAGCTACGATGTACAGCAGGGTATTCATCCCACCGGCAGGTTCTCCCAAGTTGATAAGTCCGGCTTTTCCATCGGTGAGCCTAGCTAAGAGTAAATCAATATCAGGATCGGCCACCGTCCTGGTATCAAGATGTTATGGTTAAGATGTTAATGTTACGATGGTATGGTGACAAATCTCCCTCTGGTCCACAAGGACGGCGACTGCCTGTGGTGGTGACGACCTGGGGCAGACTATGGCCAGGTTGACTTCGGGACTTCAGGGAAATACGGTAGCTAAGGCAGCAAAACTCCGAAAAATGGAGATTATGCTGGGGCCCGTACAACCGGCGAGGACGGGCCGTCCAAATGTCCAAGTATATACATAGGTATATATGTGCATTTGCCTGCGCCATGCATTGGAATTCGTGAAGTAGAGAGAAGTGTTAAGATTGGATCCACCCATACGAGGCGAATTTTGTTTTTAGCGCGAGTATTTGTCTATTCTTGTCAATATGGAACTTTCCGAGGAGAAAACGAATTACGCTGTGGACTACAGAGACGCGTTTCCTATGGTAAAGTTGCACTACGTGAAAAGTTGCTTCTTACCGTGACACAGTATTATTCGGTTGAAATTACCTCAATTTCTTCTTTTTTTTTATTCATCTAACTGAAGTTCAGTATTTTTCAGTTTTTGAATAACTTGGATACAGATATTCGCTATAAACATTGGAGAAATAGTGTCAAACTATTACTTGAGCCTTATTATCCCGGGATGATTCGACCGATAGCACGGAATCTTTTTACTTTGGTAAGAGTGTCGTTTTTTCTTGTTATAGCAGCCAAGTTACATTCGATGTGACCTGTCAGATATTTGTTGTCGATCCATCTGAGAAGAGTAGTCGTAATCTGATGAAAATAGCACACGCCTTCTATATGCATGAAATTCCCCTCAGGTAAGTTGTTTTCCGTAGGTTAAATATATGTATTTATTATTTTTCTTTCACTTCCAGAATCGGGATTGTTTTTGCTGTTAACGATAGTAAGGATGTAAGTGGATTAAATGATAGTGGGGTTGCTGTGCTTAATCTTTTCAATTTTCTTGCCGTAGACAGTTCCTATCATGAAGCTCTTCAAACCGTTAACGAAGTAAGTCTTGTTTAACGAAGTTTCTTTTCTGTTTGTGGAATTCGATAGAATTTTTTTAGATGCTTGATACGTACCGAACTCATGAGATTATAGACCTTGCTGACATCAAGGCGTGGTTTGAGTCAAACTATCGCGATGCCGTGTATGAGGACGTATTTGGACCAAAGACTGACTACGATAATGGGCGAACGGTAAGACAGAGCAGAACGGTGACGACAATGCTTTCTCACTTTTTGAAGTTAACACTAGTGTTCCTAGACTGGAATGGAATTTTTGAAGCTCTCTGGAATTGGAAAGGCACCGAAGGTCCTTCTAAATGGATATGTACTCCATGATGCTGGTGTCAGTTACCGCAAAAAGGTTCAATTTAGTCTTCTAATACAGTTTTTTACTCACCATTTTCAGATTACTGGTGATAGATTTGAAGAAACAGTGATGCTGGAAGTGATGCGCATCACTCCAAAACTTCAGAACGCTGTAATAAATGGTGGGAATCGACAAGTGATTTCAGCTGTTTTTCTACAGTTAGGCATTAATCGCTTTAATATTAGGTCACCTGAAAGACCGAATGAATGTGGGAAATTGGATAATGGAACAGAAGGATGTTGTACCACGCCTTAATTCTCGTATTCTCGATGCTGTGTTACAAAAGAAATTTCTTGAGCTAACGGATACGTCGTGTTAGAAACCTATACTTCTCCCTTTTCAACAACTTTGCCTATCTTGTCTTTGTCTTTTAGCATGTAAAGCGAAGACATTGTCTGAATTTGTCGAACTCAGAAGTTCTCGAAAAGTACAGTGCATCATAGAGGAGATGCAATATTTGAGAAAGGGCGAGGACGAACTTACAATGGTATATCGTTTTCTGTTTTCTTGGTCTTTTTTCTTTGTAGGAAATTGGCATTCAGTACAGCTCTTTTCAGCCCCTCACTTTGTGGGTAGTTGCTGATTTGGAGACAGCAAAAGGGCGTGAGATAGTATACAATGCTATAAGACATTTGAAACACAGCAAGAAGACGCGTGTATGTTTTTAGTTCGCTACTGTTGTGGTTTAGACTTTCTGTTACACTAAAATCTCGTTTAGCGTTTAAATTATACCGCCAGCAAAACAAACCTCTTTAAATGAACAAATTGCTTAGAATTAAGGAAATCCTCTTAGTTTCTTGCACTGTTAAAATTGTGTTATACATACCAAAGTTTTATACTCGCATGCTGCGAGAAAACAAAATAAGTGGAAGGATAACTGACTTTTAGTGTTCATTTTAGGTCTATGATTGATGCGCTTTAAAATCCTTTTACAAATCCTATTGCAAAAGCTCAATCACAGGTTCTTATTCACTAGGACTTCCTAGTTAAGTGGTTTTTAGCTTGGGATTATCATGAATCCAGCAGGTGTCTGTAATGCGTGTGAGGAAAACAGTGTTTCTTTACTTGTTAAAGCAGCACTCAAACTACTTCCTCATAACCAAGCCAAGCAGCTGGTCACAAAACTTGTAAAGGTTTGATTTTGAGATATTTTTTATCGTTTAGCAAAAAATTGTATTGAATTCAATCTCATTTTCAGCCGGAGTTCGCAGATGCTCTTCAAATGGGTACTAAACGGTTAGAAGATCTCGCTGTTGGTGGTATGGACGTGGATCATTTCAATAAGGAGAGGAAATTATTATCATGTGATACAATTAAAATGGAGAGCACGTGAGTACTTGTCATCACCGTGCTGCTGTTAATTCTTTGCTAATTGTTATTCCTCCCAACGGTTTGCGGCCTTATCGTGGCTGGGAGGTGTTCCCGGGTGTCGGACTGTGATGTACAGCGGGTGTTTCGTCCTCCCGGCAGAGTTTCCCAAGCTAAGGTGTCTGGCGTTTCCATCAGGAAACCTAGCTAAGAGTAAACCAATACAAAGATACATCACCGTTTTGGTGTTAAAGTTGCATGGTGGCAAATCTTCCTCTGATCCACAAGGGCTGCGACTGCCTGTCGTGGTGACGACCCGGGGCAGACTTTGGTTAGGCTGTCCTTGGGATTCCAGGGAACCACAATGGCTTAACTAGCAAAGCTCTGAAAAATGGTGTTTGTGCTGGGGTCCGCACAACTAGTGAGGATGGGCCGTTCAAGTATCAAGTAAGTAATTGTTATTTTGTTCCTCCTACTGTTAATTGTTCTTATTTATTTGCCCACTAAAAATTATTACTGTATTTGTGCTGTTGGAGTTATGACTTAATCAGTTAGTTAATGAAGGAAATACCGCTCTAGCTTTGCTCGTGAGGTAGTTGGATTGAGATCTAATCAACGCGCTGTTGTCGCCAATGGGATGATTATTGGGCCATTTGATGAAGAAGACGAAATTGTTGAGCACGATTTTGCACTGATTGAAAAAGTTGTTGAATCGCGAGGAGCTGATGTACGTTTGTGAACCGTATTCTTTTCTTCCGAAAATTGCGACAATACTATTTGCAGTATTTATACAGGTTATTGCATCTCACGTTGACAAATGGAAGCCTGATAAAGACGGTGCAACGTCAGATGTTGTCATGCGAAGCTTTGCATTGGTACTAAAACATGCTGTTCAGCGGAAGAGGACATGGATTGTATTGGGTGACGACAAACATAGGTGTACAGTTTTTTTCTGTACATTTTTTCGACTTTTTATTTTCCTTTCAATCTTCTCGTTACAGTACAGTGACACTAATAGCTGAGGAACCAAAACGTGCTACTATGGACGTCGTCGCAGTAGTAGATCCACTATCCCGAAGCGCTCAAAAGCTCGCATCAATACTCGAATTGTTGCGCAAGTCTATAAACTGCGATCTAAAAATAGTACTCAATCCGAAACCGAAGCTTAGTGAAATGCCGCTTAAAAGGTATTTTTAGCTCGTATGAAATATTTTCTTCGTTCATAACTGATTTATCCGCTGAATGGTGTTTTTCTGTTTATGTTCCCTTCAGTATTCTTGCTTGATTTTACTAAATTATATGTGGCTTATATGCTATTATTTCAGATTCTACCGCTATGTTGTATCACCTGAATTCCAGTTCGATAAATATGGTAACATTGTTGTGAATCAGGCCAGGTATAATTGTGAAGCCTGCAAAGTTTAGCTGAAAATTAGATTGAGTCATTGTTTAAACTGCGAAAACGGTTAGCACTTTGAGGTGTCCGGTTTAGTATGTACTGGCAAATCTCGAAAATTCGTAGGTGGTTACTTTTTTGTCCCGGAAACAGTGAAAATAAACGGCCTTATACTAGAAATGTACTTTTCTTGTAAACGAGCACGCACTGAGTACTTCTGATGGCAGGGATAAACGGAGATTTTGCTGACACGCGTTTTAATCAATGATTTATAACACTGCATAGGATAAGTACCACCATACATGCGAGATCGGAATAATAGTTGAAGACATAACATGATTAGGAGAAATTGAACAGTTACTTATATCCTTCCTATCGTAAGCGTGACCTAGACAAATATTTTCAGGTTCACTGACCTACCTTCTAAGCAGTTGCTGACACTTTCAATTAAATCCCCAGATGCATGGATGGTAGAAAACATTTTTGCAGAATACGATCTTGATAACATTAAAATGGAGCAGGTTATTTGCATTTTTTTGCGGTTTTCTGATTAAATAGTGAACTTGTGTAAATTAGGTTTCTTCGGACGTAGTAGCACTCTTCTCATTAGAGCATATTCTCTTGGAAGGTCACTGCTTTGATGAAGTATCGGGGTCACCACCCCGTGGATTGCAATTTGTGCTGGGAACTGCTAGTGATCCTACACAATTCGACACTATTGTGATGGCGAATCTCGGATATTTTCAGCTAAAGGTATGTAATCCACGTTTTGACTTAGCGTCGGTCATAATACACGTTTGATTTTGTATCAAGGCCAATCCTTGTGCCTGGTTGTTGCAACTACGCGAGGGGAAATCAAGAGAGATTTATGAAATCTCTAGCCATACCAATACCGAAGGAAGTAAGGGCCAGGCCATTAGTGTTCTAATTGGTGAGCAGCTCGCTATGGGTGTAATAAGATTTTGAAGCGCGTTTCTACTACGTATTTGTGTAGATTCGTTCTCTGGTAGAACAATTCGTCTACGCGTTTCGAAAAAGGAAGGAATGGAACAGCGTAGCCTCCTATCAGACGAAAGTGACGATAGTGGCAACCTTTGGAGTTCTATTAGCAACAGGTACTCTTAGCTAGTCGTTTTGTACATTCCGGCGGTTCTTACCATTATGATTGTTCGACAGCGATTCTTAAACAATTTTGCAATTCAAGTTTTAAATATAGTCACTAAAGGGGGAAGCTTGTATTGATTATTCTGTTCGAAATGTCCGACTTAGCTGTGTTTTAGGCGTTTTCTTTTTTTGTCAACGTAGTCTTTGTTTATGGGCTTCGAATATACTTTATAGAATTAGGAATTCGCTCCCTCTTCATAATTTTTTAGTTAGCTTGAAATATATCTTGTTCACTTGGTTTTTCATACTGTTAGAAGGTGAGTTTAATGCAGCACCAAACACTTAGAAATGTTTGACGATATTTTCGTAATTGAGTGAACAATTCGTTATCTTTCTAAACTGTGCATCAAAATGTGGTATACTTGTGAAGAGCTGGGGATATGGAGTGAGACAAATTTTCACCCCAAATTTTAGTTTTTTTTTTGAGACTTGGTGATTGGTTGTAATTCTACTTAATGCTAAAAAAGGCGTGTAGAAAACTCACGAAACCAAAAAAAGAAAAAAAATTTAAGGAAGTGTTGTAACATAAGAGAAAGCGGACCATTTGCTTCAACAGTTTATCTATTCGTGGATTACTTTGTTTTTTAAATTGGAAACTCTGAAACGTTCATGTTGCTAAATCGAACACCTCATAGTGAACAACGTGATGCATTAGTTCTTTTGTAATGTCACTTCTTTATCAAACAATGCAGTTTCTTTCAGTCTGAATAGAGAAACACATGAGACGATCAATGTATTTTCTCTGGCATCTGGTCATCTTTACGAAAGATTTTTGAACATTATGATGCTCTCCGTTATGAAGCATACTCGAAAGCCAGTGAAATTCTGGTTATTAAAAAATTATTTATCTCCTCAATTTAAGGTATGTTTAGTTTGAATCGTTGCTTCTTGAGTCTGCCGATTTTTCGTTTAGAGAAATTTGCCTGTGTTAGCATCTGAATATGGATTTGATTATTCCCTCGTGGAATACAAGTGGCCTCGCTGGTTGCATCAACAGAAAGAGAAGCATAGAATCATGTGGGGTTACAAAGTGAGCTATTTTGTGCTTACGTGTATTCGCGATCATTAATTTACCGTCTTAGTGGCGTTATTTAGATCCTCTTTCTTGACGTTCTGTTTCCTCTGGATGTGCAGAAGATTATATTTGTGGATGCCGATCAAGTTGTCCGTGCTGACCTTATGGAATTAATGGAATTTGATCTTGGTGGTGCACCTTACGGGTTAGTGATGAACTTCGAAGAATACCATCTATGATCACGTTTTGATTCATTGTAATCGAATATTTCGGTATTTTGTATTTCCATTGCCACATCCATTGGTTGGTCGAAAGTAGTAGATTATTATAAAAGGCTCTCATTGCATGAGAATATTTTAAATTCAATTGGGCATAAGCTTGGGCAGCACAATTGGGCATTTGTACGTGGATCTTTACTTAACTTATGCCAGGATTCACTACTCTCCTGGAGCGAGCCTACTCGTTCCACAATGTAGCCATGTTCCCTCCGATTCGCAAAGGAACTGACTGCTTTTGATGATTACACTAGAACGGGTTTCTGGGTATCCCAAGAAGCCTCGTGAAAACTTGCTGGTTCGACGAGTGTAAAATTTGGTGGAATATATGCTGTTTGTGAAGGCGGGCCATATAATTCTCTAAGTGTGAGGCATACTGATACATCGTCATTTAGCTATGTTCCTTTCTGTGATAGTCGTAAGGAGATGGATGGTTTCCGATTCTGGAAACAAGGCTATTGGGCTAATCATTTGGCAGGGCGGCGATACCATATTAGGTGGGCGCATGTTTCTTCACCAGGCGGCTAGGCTATTCATGTACATTTTGCTTGCAGCGCGCTATATGTTATTGACTTGCAAAAGTTTCGACAAATCGCGGCTGGAGACCGTCTACGTGGTCAGTATCAAGGTCTTAGTAGCGATCCGAACAGTTTATCGAACCTTGATCAGGTCTTTGATAGTTTTTTTGCTGTTGTTTTTAATAGCTGATAACCGACTTTCTAGCATTTGTTCAGGACCTTCCAAATAACATGATCCACCAGGTTAAAATAAAATCCTTGCCGCAACAGTGGTTATGGTGTGAGACGTGGTGTGATGATTCCTCCAAGGACAAAGCAAAAACAATCGATCTCGTACGTTTTTTTATACTTAAAGGGAATTTATGTAGCCGAATATCCCGTCGATGTTATTCTGATTCCAGTGTAACAATCCCTTGACAAAAGAGCCAAAATTGGACTCTGCGATTCGCATTATTCCCGAATGGAGAGAATATGATTCTGAAATAAAGAACGTATTAAGTAAGGGTAGGCAGAAGAACGTATCAAGTGCATCTGAGCACCATGAGTTGTGATTAAATACTGCCGTTCTTGCATAAGCCGTTTATAGTTGTGGATTTAAATTGGTCCATTGTTTATCTTTTTTGTTCTTTCCTTTTTAATAAATGTTTTTTATGCTTTGTTTGAGTTAGATTACGTTAGTCTATAAATGCTTTAGCTTTAATATCTTCGAATTTAGCTCTACACTATTTCTCGGTATTACTGCTATGCCTATTTACCATAAATATGAGTAAATTTGGTAATTTGCGAGTAGCAACTATTTACTAACAAAAGAGATTAATTGTTTAGTTTAGATTCAGGATGTCAACTCGGCTTGCTCGTCTTTGGCAGCCTGGAAATCCTCCGAATTATATCTTTCTTCCGGATTTCTGGTTGGCCGTAGTCACAAGTCCCTCTGTTGGAAAGCACAGACTGCCTAAAAATTGTGTTAAATTTCAGGTAGATCCAAGGTGAGGGCAAATTTTCTTGCTGAGATTAAGTTATCGATCTTAGCTTGTATGTGAATGTCGTAACCTAGGTATTATTTACACGTTGTGATTTATCAGAACAGTATCTGAACAAGGTTGGTGGAGATTGACGGTGTTGACAATTTTCGCGCCGCCGTACCGTAGTGGTAGTCTACTGGATACGTTGACGATGTTAAACTGCGTATTGCGCGACTTTTTATGTCTTTTACCACTATCTGTCCAATTAAATAAGTTTCTTTTTCTTTTTCTTTAACAGAATGACGAAAACTGACATCAAGGAGTACCTCACGAAGATTTATAATTTGCCGGTGAGAAGTGTACGAACGGAGGTGTGTCCGATTATTTTGCGTTTTCTCGCTTTATTGTTCTTTGCAATGTTAGTGTGAAATAAAGCTGTTGCTTGCTTAGTTTTAGGTGCAAATGGGTGATATTTTATGGAGTACCCCTGCTGATTACCAAAACAGAAAAGCGATGTGGAAGGACGACGACAAGAAGTTCGCATATGTTTTCATGGTTAGCGTCGATATGCTTTTTAATCATACACTTCGTCAGTTTACAAGAGAAATTGGGTATGAAGACAAATAATGTAGCGTTAGCGTCGTACGTTCTGCTTTTTTCAAATTCGGATAGTGAATTCATAAGTTATTTTCTAATGTCGAACCATTCAAAGAATCTAGTGAATTATAGACTTTGCTACTAGCAGAATTAATGGGTCCTTAATTTGAACTTCGTTTACTGGGTTGTTTTCCGTACATCGCTTTAATTCTTGTATTATAGTGCAAGGATTTTGAATTTACTTATCCAAATATATTCCATATGGACGAAGAGCTGGAAGATTTGGAAAAGCTGAAGCAACAGCAGGGAAAACTCAATGTGAATAGTACTTTTGTTAATCGCGATAGAAAGAAGATTGGAGAGTTTTTCGGAATTTGATTTCTTTCGGGCTACTAATCTTGATATTTTGGAAGTAAATGTTGTCATTTCATTGTTTCTCTCCCAAGACTGTCATGCATAAGCTAGAAGATAGATAGCTATTTTTACTTCGTTACTTGTTATTTCTGTCGTACATGAATGTTCTTGTATTTACTATTTTTCATGCATAAGAAGTAAAAATGAAACTTTCCTTTAAATTATACAAAAGATACATGGAGTCACAATATTCCACAACAATGTGAGTACTTGTTCTTCTCTTGCGTGAGGTCGTCACTTATGAGGAGATCTCCATTGCGGTCCGTGAACATCATTTCGTATTGGCCATTATGCTCGTTTGATATAATCTAAATCTGCGGATAAACAAGTATTTTAAACGATGAACCTCGGCGTAAATTATTTGGCCATGTAAACATGAAGGCAGTCCTTGTTTATAACACATCATCCGTGAATACGAATATTGGTAGACGACAAGTATGTATTCTTTTGTAAAAACGAGTAATGCTTCAGATAATGAGAAAATAAAACTCAAAAATGAAGTGTATGAGGACGGTCAGGTTACTAGCTATCACAGATGGAAAGGTGTATATGAAGCGGTATTTCTTTTTCATAACGCATTCAAGACGATGCGCTTTGAATTCAATGGTAAAGAGTCTAAAAATAATACATTCCCAGCGTGAAGCGCACGTCTCAGCTTATATTAAGCGTTGTAGACTAGAATAATAATCATTATAATCTGTACATCTTTCCAAGAGATATGAGTTTTCTCCTCTTTGAAAGTAGATTCTCACTATATGCAACGCGCGGAACGTTTTTTTTGTCGTTAAACGTTTTCCGGACGAATACGTTATTAACAAATTTGCGGCAGTGTGGACTCTATAGTGTCCATAAGGGCGGCATTAGTGGACACTATGAACACTATGAAGCCCATTTTTGGTTTACTAGGTTTTAGAACTTTTGTTTATTCATGGGCCTCGAATCTCTTTCATAGAGGGGTCTCATGCTTATTACCCGTGAGGCAACGTGGCGCGCCTTGAGGTGGAAAATAGGGGTTAGTAGCGAATCGAAAGCTTTCCTAAGACGTAGTTGGATCCAGGAAACGGTCTTCGTGTTTTTGCTGCCTCGATTTGGCAGATGCCTTCCTTATTTACGGGAACGTGTTCATGCATGTGTGCATAGGTCTGTCCTCGTTTATGCGGGTTCTACTCTACGAGTCAATTCGGCCAAAAGCTTGCAATCAAGTGACAGGGAAGTATATGCGGGGCAGTTAGAATTTGCCTCCAACAAATATGCTACTTGCCTACTCTAGGAGAGACTGGAAAGCTACCCATGAACATATTCAGCCCCCACGTTCAGAGCGCAGCAATCTACACGTGGGTATCAAGCGCTAAACACAGTAAAATAATCATCGTTCCTCTAACCCTGAAAGAGCCCCCGGTTTGGAAGCGTCGAGTGGTAAGACGAAGACAGAGACGCTACTAAAATCTCAGAGTCATTCTGTGCTCGCTAAATCGCAAAGGACTAAGGTGACGATATGTACCTTGAACGAACTCCAAACACCACCGTAAACTGAGGTCTATTCAGTTCTCTAGTCGGCCGTTAGGACGATTCTGTTTTTAGTAACATCAGCGAGGAATTCCACCAGTTCATTCAACATTTTCACGTTATCCCTGCGAAAGCTGAGATTTCGCTGGTTGCCAAGGGACATCTGTTCCCAAAAACCTCGAGCAGATACGCAGCATGGAATCGCTCAAGCTAGGACCATCTGAAATTCAATGGAGAAATTTATTCGGAATCACTACTCAGATCTCTTCAATAGCCACATCCTCCTGCCTTCGTATGAAATAAATGAGGATGGATATGCGGCTCCACTGGTTTTCTCTTCCAAAATCCAACATGCTATTTCGTGTGAAAAATCGAACAACACCATATCGGGACAGGATAATATCCAAACACATGAAGAACCATCGGCTAATTCTCATGAACACACTGGCTTGGCTGTTCACACGTTACGTGTATGAATGCAAGCTTTGTACTCAGTGGAGGAGCAGCAACACCTTGTTATTGTTCAGGAATCGCGGTCACAATATCAGCAACTGTCGCCCAATCTGCTTGCTGTCGGTCGTATACAAACTTTCCACTCGAGTCGTCCTAAACAGGATTGGCAGAACACTGGTCGAAGGGCAGCCATGTGGGCAAGTGGGATTTCGAGGACGATTTAGTATGATGGACCACATACACACGATAACAAGGCTCATTGAAGTATCGCGAGATTACATAAGACCACTCTGTCTCACTTTCATCGATTAAGAAAGGTTTCTGACTCAGTTGAAATAGAAGCAAGCATCGAAGCCTTTGGTAAAATATAAAGATCCTTCGTTAGCTGTATAAAAAATTTGTAACCAAAATATCGTCAATCTAACACGATATTGACATCGAGGTCAAATGACTAGCCAAGGCGATACCACCTCGCCAAAATTATTTATCGCCACGCTCCATAACGTCATGCGAACACTGGAATGGGATAATATGAGAGTGAAAATCGGTGGTTGGCAGTTACACCATCTTCGCTTTGCTGATGACATCGTTCTTGTAACACCAAACATTAGCCAAGCGGATCGAATGCTTGCCGACTTTGATAACACCTGTGGGAAGATTGGTCATCGTTTGAATCCCAAATAAACGACGTTTATGAGGAACGATTTGGTTATGCATGCCCCATTCACGCTCAACGTAACGAACATCTCTGAATGATTCAGCTACGTCTATCTAGGTCAGGAAACCAACATGATTAGCAAAGAAGCTCCAGAGTTGAGCCGGAGAAAGTGAACGGCATGGGAAGTTTCCAGGAACATCGAGGATGTAGCGAAAAGAACAAAGAACACCCAACTTCATACCCAAGTTTCCGACTCCACGATTATTTCTACCTTAACTTCTGCTTCAGAAACCTGGTCGCAGTGTAAGCAGGATGGACACGTTCACTCAACGTTATTGAACGCGCATTCGAAAGAACGATGCAGGAAATATCCCGTATCACGCAAGCGAAGTAAATGATCCGAAGGTGCGGTCTATGTCGGCGATCAGAAATCTAAGATACCGTTCTGTACATGCGTATGAACGACAAGGGAGACATAGGAGCCGTTATTGATTACCTTCGTCAGAATGTCAAACGTACTGCAGGAATACCATCGACCTAGAGTTCTTCACGGAAACCGTAGAAGAATGACTTGATGCTCAATGAGTCTCTAGAGCGAACAGAATCCACTCTTCTACGCGACATGGAAAAATAGAAGTTTTATTGGTGCCAACGCCAGTTATTCGACAACCAACGAGGCGGCAGGTGATAAGATGTTGTTTATTCATTCGATAGCCGGTGAAAGTAGATTAAGGTAGGAGGGGTAAGGTCAGAAAGCCATTCGCTATTGGTTTACATGATTTACAGGAAAGGCTTTTTTTCGGAAAGTTCGGTAGTTTGACTAGCAATTAGCTGTTATTTTATTTCAGTCGTGGTTATTATTTGGAATATGCGGGTTTGAAATATTGAAATAGACTCAACGTAAGTTGCAAAATATTTCCAAATGCGGACTACCATCCATAGTGTTCATACCCATAGAACGGAAGAACAAAATCTCGCCTACAATCCTATCATGTTCGCAACCCCTCAAATCTTTTATTTATTGAAGGACTTTCTTATTGCCAAAAGACGGGAGGCCCACCGCCGACGGAAAGTCGTATTTCACTAGGAGAGTCAAGAAAATGAAGGACCGTTGCGAATCGTTTGTAGAAGAGGAGTTTATCCCAGCATAACATGCTGTTATCCTCGAAGAATTCATCAGTGTCTTGTTATCGCTCTTCTATGGGAAATTTTAAATTTTTCAGGTTGGAACATTACTTTTAAAATTCAAAAGAGGAAATTTGAAGCAAAGTATTTCGAAGTCGCATAAACTTTTACAACAATAGCACAAAGCCTCTTCTAAAATCATGTCAAGCTTTCGAATTCACAAACACTGCCGTAGAAAAAATTGGCATCCTCACCAAAATGAAAGGTGAATTACTCTGATCCTGCTGCAGTATATTCATCTATGCAACGCTCCGGCTTCTACTGCCCGAACGCTGCGAAATAGTATAGAGGGCATGGACCTTGCCTTGGAAATAATCTCATTTTCAGAATATACCAAGTTTCATTGTGGCATAGATCGGCATTCTATTTTATATTTAAGTAAATTTTTTTCAAAGTTATCTGATTCACATGATTACGATGAACAATGACCATAAATCGATGCTTGACATCATTAAAGAGTTTCCAAGAACGACTTTCTGTTAACCTCGGCATTGGATTATAAATCGCTATCCTCGCATGGGAGACTAGAACACCAACGCGCAAATTCCTCGACGCTTTTTGGATAAATTCCAAAAATCCGAGAATGGCTACCAGGGAAGAATACCCTGAGATAACACATGATCTGCCCCCGTATCTCAGAATTGATTTTTGATGTGGGGTGGTGCAGTAATCAACCATATGCGACTCTAAGCGGCTGTTCTTCCTCGGTGGAAGGCAGTGTAAAACGGTGAGTTTTCCGAGAAGTCGGTGATCGTGTAATTATTGTTCAGATTTTCATCTTTCTGTTTGCGCTGTTGAAGCCTTTGACCCAGTAAATTACATATTGGTGTACCCTTCCAGGCTCTGAAGAAGGCGATTCTGCCGAAGCGTCAGCTACCGTTGTGTTGTAGGTGTTATATTTGTAAGGAAGTAAACGCGTGCTGAATAACAACCTCGCGATTGCCTTAAAAAAAGAGAACAACAGATTCATTAAAGAGTTTTAAAACATGCCGTACTTATCAAAAAGGTTAATGTCTTTTACAAAATACTTTTAAATCCGTAGAACATGATACTTCCACTGGTAAAGAGTTATTTTAAGCAACTCAATTGGAATTTATTAAATGTCAGTTCTTCTATTTCTTATGAATCTCTGTGACTGTAATGACTGTTAAGATGCTAACAGTTGCATTGAATCTTCTTCTTTTCTTTCAAAAAACCAAAATTTTCTAGTAACTGCCACAACCGACTTTCTATTAACCTCGGCATTGATCAAGTGATTTTCTTCGTATTTTTGTTGAGCAAACGCGAGGTGTTACTATTCTTTGTTCACGATTAAGCTGACGTTTCGGCGGATTTCGCCTTCTTCAGAGCCTGGAAAGGTCAAGTTGTTAGCAACTCACTCGGCCAGACGCCTCTATAACCAAACAAAGAAACTCCAAACCAAGATTTCAATCACTTTGAACACAGCTTTGCACACTCACCGCCTCCTATGAGGTTTCCACTAAGTGTGTCACGTAGAGACCAACCGCACAGAAATCATATGGAAGTATAATGTGCCCCTCATATCAGAAAAGCAGTTTTATATACTGCCCTATATCACGTGTGATAATGAGGCATTCTTCCCTGCGGTTCATTTTCGGATTTCTGGAATTAATCCAGAGTGCCTCGAGAGTTTTTCGCGCCTGTGTTCTTGATTCGCGTGCGAGGATCGTGACACATATTTCAAAGCCCTCCCCGTTATGTCTCTGGGTCCTATGCGTGCCTAGCGGAGTATTTGGTCTATTCTTCGTATTTTTGTTGATCGTCTTAGCTCGACAGTCAATACACTTTCTCCGCCGCTGTCTGAAACATCGAGTCGTTCCGAACTTCATCAAACGAA